>VBSM01000104.1:71567-100688 GCA_008086735.1 Cheirogaleus medius | reverse complement strand
TTTTCTATGTATTTTTAGTTGTTCAGCTAATTTCTTTCTATTTTTAGTAGAGACGGGATCTTGCGCCTGCTCAGGCTGGTCTCGAACTCCTGAACTCAAATGATCCACCCACTTGGGCCTCCCAGAGTGCTAGGATTATAGGCATGAGCCACCGTGCCCAGACCCCAGCTTGCTTTTTAAACTTGACCTAACTTTATAAACATTTTCTCATGTTTTCACACATTGACCTTCATGTTTGAGGTGGGACCAGGTTCAGGCAGGTTTTGGGTGGGTGGGGCAGGATAGTGATGACTCACCTGGGAGAGGTCAGCCTGCTTAGGAGATGTCCCTCTAGTGTTGGTTTCATGGGTTATTTCCCTCTATAAACTGAAACACTAGGCAAAGTAAGTTACTTCTGGGATCTACTAACTCCCCTCCCATTCCTGCAGGTAAAACCATAGCACATCATCTTTATACCTGCCTCAGGGCTTAAAAACCTCTGGAAACTAACAACAAATTAAGGACTACGGATGACCTCAGGATGGTTAGACTTTATAATGCTGCAAAAAAGAAAGCCACACATCCAGTAGAAACCTTACTTGGATACCCATCCAACCTTTCTGTTTTTCACTTTCCATATAATAGTCAATAAATTACATGAGAATTCCAACACTTTATTATAAAGCAGGTTTTGTGTTGGGTGATTTTGCCCTACTGTGGGCTTATGTAAGTGTCCTGAGCACGTTTAAGGTAGAATAGGCTAAGCCACAGGGGTCCTCAAACTTTTTAAACAGGGGGCCAGTTCACTGTCCCTCAGACGTGTGGAGAGTCCGCACTGTGGGCCCGGGACGAGTCGGCTGCTAAGCAGGACAGGCAGCGGCGGCAAAAACACCCGGCGGGCCGGATAAATGTCCTCAGCGGGCCGCAGTTTGAGGACGCCTGGTAAGGTATGATGTTCTGTAGGTTAGGTGTATTAAATGCATTTTCGATTAGGATGTTTTTGACTTATGGAGGCCTAACCCCATTGCAAGTCAAGGAGCTTCTGTATAATCTAGTTAACCCAAGATTACTGAAGAAAAAGAAAAACCATAGACCTACACTGTCCAGTACAACAGCCACTACTAGCCACATGTAGCTGTTTAAATTTAAATTAGACTTAAATTAAAAGTTTCAATTCCTTAGTTACGTTAACCACATTTCAAGTGCTTGGTGGCCACATATGGCTAGCAGCTACCATATTGGACAGTACAGTAGAGGATGTGTCTTCAACTGGACAGTACTGCTTGTGATCAGATCAATAAGATGTTTTATCCAGTATCGTTTTATATGATAGACTCTTTGAAAGAGAGAAAAGGATGGATATTGTTTTTCTCTTAAGTTTTATATTTGATGACCTTATATAGACTGCCCCTGCCCCCACCAGCAGCTTATGACAGTCAGTTTTGTTTATAGAGTCTGGTTTAACTATTAGCATGTATATTTATATGGCTGCCTGTGTTGGATGTTATGTTTCCCCACAAGTGTTTCATCTTCTGGTACCTGAGAGGCCCCCCCCTTCCTTTTTCACCTCCCCCAAGACCACCTTCTTTTCTCATCTGCGTTTTTCTGGCTATGGACATTCGTAGGTTTTTTTTAAAACAAAAATCCTCTCTTAATCCTGCTGTTTGATAACCATCCTGCCATGTGCTCTTTATTCTCTCCTGTACGGGGAGTTCTCTCCGTGACTCTTGCCTGATGCAGGCGGCCCTGCCTTGTCATTCTGGATGGCTGCCTGGCCTGCACAGCCGGCTGCCCTGCCTCCTTCAGTTCTCCCTCCTGTCCCTTGGACTATTGCAGTAGCCTCCTAACTTTGCAGTAGCCTCCTAACTAGGTTATGTGCCTCTAATCATCCATTTTTTAAACAGCTGCCAAGAGCTTTTTAAAATATGGGTATGAGTATTTCATCCTAGGCTTTAAAAAAGGGTGGGGGGAGCCCTTCAGTGGGTTTCCACAGCCACAGCATAAGGTTCATCCCTTTTAGATGGAACCTTGACCCCAGTGTCATGCTGCCAGCCACATCTTTGCCATTTCCCCCACTCCACTCTCCCTCCTTTCTCACGACGCACTGGTGCACGCTGATGGCTCCCAGGGGTTTTGTCTTCATGGGCTAGAAACGCAAAACTTTTGCAGTTAGACACAGGGTTGCCATTTTTTTTTTTCTTTTGCCAAGTTAAGGGCATTAAAAAACGATCCCAAGCATTTACTATCTTTATCATCTCATTTTAAAAGGGGGCACTTGAACCTAAAAAAAAAATGAATTCAGCATTATAAGAAATTCAACAAATTGTCCGCTTCCTCTCCATGCTGTATCCCAGCTTCCAGCGTGTGGCTGAAAGCTGGATCCTTTCTTCAAGCTCAGGTTTGCTTTTGCCCCACTGCCCTCTCGCTCCATGACTCAGAACTCTGGTGAGTCCCGCAGCCCTTGAAGCATTTGGCTCATACTCCCTTTTCCCCTGGGTGGGAGTTTCCCTGTGTGCGTCTCCTGTACCTCCCCAGCCTGCCAGCCCATGGGGCCAGGGGCTCAGTCTTACAGCTCTTGGTGGTTCTAACATCTGGACTGTTAGTAGGTCGAATGTCACCCTATCTCAGGTTTTTGCACTGATGACCAAATTTTACCGTACATCTAGGGTACGAAAACAGTATAGAACATTTTAAGCCACTGATTTTAACACCTTGTAGAGAACACCCATTTTTGTGTGCCTATGGATTGGATGCACTCTGAAAGCAGCAGAGGTGGGCCTGAAACTCGAACTGCAGGAAACTGAGGAGACTCATTGTTTTAATGTCATGTGTGCTTAGTGGCTGAAGCCATACAGTGAGAAGTGCAAAGAAGCTGTGGAAGTTTTAAGGCTTGGCCACATTAATGGGTTCCTTTGTTTTCTCTTTCCACAGTCTAAAAAAAGTTAAAGCAAGATTTGCCTAATGTTGTCATTGCGAATAACAATATTTGACTATAAATTTGGGTTGTACAAAATATATGATTAGAACCAATAGCATGTACTTTCAAATTCTCTGTGTAAGATAGGCGGAAATAGAATTACTTTGCATATCCATCTTCCAGACTCTCATCTCATTAAAAGTGAATGTTGGCTAATAGTGCAAAAAAGTCATTACCACAATTAGCACTTGTTGTGGGGGGAGCCTTGGAAGGATTTTTCTTGCCTTGGCTGGAGCACAGCTTAAAAGTTGACTACAAGGAATTAAGAGACGTATTTTTTTTCCCACATCCCTGTCTTTCCTGCAAATAGCATTTTCGCCGTGGCCAGGTAGCCAATCACTTTCACCTACCCCCTCCCCCAGGAAAATTCTGTTTCCAGATTGGAAACTTGCCAGGATGTCACTGGCCTCTAACGTACTTAATGGAAATGTGTTAGTTACCATTCTAAATAAATCAAGGAACTGAGGCTGTTCTCAAATTCTCTTTTGAGTTCTGTGATTTAGTTGTGGGGCTGGCAGAGCATGAAATTGGGTTTGTGTGAACATGTGTGTGCCTGGGTGTAGTGGACCTTGTTTTTTTCCCAGAACTGTAATGAAGCATCTTCAAGGGCTTTGAAAGTTTCCTCAGGCATATTCAGCAAGCGTGGTAGATGCCGTTGTTTCGCAAGTTTTCTATTTTCTTTGTCTGTACAGGTCGTTCCTGACTTCGTGGCTGGGAGGAAATTGAGGATGCTGAGGAGTACTTGCCGTTTGGCCGGTGGGGCCGAACCGATTAGCTGGCTCCTGTTCCCCGACGGGGCTGGGCCTGCAGCTGTAGGAGAGGGCCACTTGGGAGGCACGGGGGCGGCGCCTCCTGTGGTCGCTGCACACCCTGCCTTACTCTGTCGCCTAGCCTCACAGAAAAAGACCCTAAAACCTACTGCCTCCATCCTGGAGTGTTGGTGTAGAAATTGGGCTCATGAGCTCAATCCCCATAGCTGGCTTCTGTCCTTCACCCTGGACCCTTTCCCCATGGCCTTACCTACTGTCACCCATCTGTCCCCACAGTCCCCATCTTTCCCCCACCCACCTTCTTACCTGTGTGATTGTGAGTGGTGCAAGGGTGGGTATTTGAGCAAGGAAGTTTCTCTTTTCTTTAGCTGATTTTGAAAAGATTCTTTATACCCCAGAAAGGAAGTCTGTCTTGGGAGGACTGTTGTAAATGTCTGATTTCATCATCTTCTGAACGCATTCACCTCATGTATGCTGATGGGAGGCCAAGAAAATGGAACTCCTATGCTTGTGTGGCAGGGAGTCCAGGTCCTCTGTCCTCTGATGTGTGAATTCCCTCTGGTCATCCCATCCCATGAGTGACACACAGTCTCACAACCCCCTTGATTGATGCATGAAGGAGTGGATTTTGCGGTTGTCCAGAGTCCTGGATATTCACGGGACAGCTCTCAGCACCAGGCAGATGGAAGTGCTTTTGAGACCAGACCTAAAAACACCTAGACATCCCCACAGAGTCAAATCTTAGGCTGCAAGGGACATCAGACCACAGCCTGGCCAGGGGGTCCAGTGTATGCTAGGCCATTTGCTCATGCAAGCACATGGTGTTCTGCTCTCAGTTCCAGTGGTTAAGGACACTGTTAAATGCTACTGAATTATTTTGAGAATAGTTATGTAAACTATGTGTAACTGGAGCTACTGTAATGAACTTCTGGGGTTTCTGGACTTTGATGAAGATAGCTCTTGTGTTTGCTGCAGACAGAAAGCAAAATATATAAATGAGCAAGGAAAGTAAGTCGTATTCTTGCCATCCCACGCGGAGGCACAGGGAGTGCTGGTCTGTTGGACTTGCAGGCTGTTGAAGTGGAAGCTGAAGTGGATGCTGGGTAGGTGTTGCCAGGGCATTGTTCCAGTGTTCTGGAGGCAAGAATTTTAAACAAGTCAAACAGCTCCTCTAGGCGAGCTGCAGGAAGTCCAGCCCTTGGCTTCGTGTGGTCAGCGGGAGATAAAAGTGTGGACTGTTGGAGGCTGGGCCCCTCCTATCACTGGATGGCAAACTGTTAAGGGAAGATAAAAGGAAAGAGTAGGGATGTCCTTTTCGAACAACACAAGAGTGCGTTTATCACATGCATTCAAGTACCTGAAAGGGGGTGAGCAAGAGATGGCTCCGCTTTATGACTACAAGTGTATTGAAGAACTCTGAGAAGCAGCACCAGCTTCACAAGTATGCTCAGTTTCACCTCGTAAAAATTTTGGTAGAGGCCAGTGCATTGAGAATGTTCACATTACTTACTGCTTGAATTAAGTGAGCATTCACTTGGGTTTCCAAATCCGTGTGCTATGGAGGTTTTCCCCATCGAGGTGTCTGACCCGTGGGGACCGGGTGGTTGTGTCCTGCCACCCTTGGACTGAGCAGATGAGCAGTCAGGGTGGCCATGTCTGCGGATTGCTGGGAACCGCCTGGCTCTCCTGGGCAGCGGGGGCGTATTTCTCAGCTGCGTGCCCTTCTCTCAGCTGTGCTGATGCCAGCCAAATTATCACCCAGCTATGAGAGAGTTTAAAGGAAGGGACCTGACTGGCTGGCGTTTATCTCCCCTTTTTTGGTCTTCCTTCCTGGTGTTTGTAACCTTTGGGGGAAGTTTGGGGGCTTGCCAGGGGTTATCTGTTTTTTAAGGTGGGGCTGGTAAAACGTGAACCCACATTTAAGATCCTGGGCACATTTGGTGCCCTGTGTGAGCTCAATCCAAGGCAAATGAACAAGTGTGCTCTAAGGACATGATGCCTGTTTCAGACTGTGTTGGGTTGTGGGGGGGTGGCCCTTTGTGTGGGTGAGACCTCCCCCCCAGGGAGCGCTAATCATTGCCCGGAGGGCTTGTGCGCCCTGGGTATTCTCCAGGACCAGTGTGCCACCTCCTCCAGTCACACACAGGCTCTCAGGAGTGGCCCATCCTGCCCAGTAGCTACTTTGGGTTTGCTCAGTTTACTTTAAGAAAACCCATCGCTTGCCAGTGTTTTTGGCTGGTTGGCTTGCGATAAACACTAATCAACCACTTACATCTCAGTGTATTTGTTTTCCTTCACTGGTACAGTGGCGAATACTTTTCTTAGAGGCAAAATTGGGGCTGGGGTCAGGGAGGGAAGGCCATCCGTTACATGGCATGGCAGGCTCCCCGTCAAGCTGCGAGGAGCTGGGGCACGTAAATTCGCCGAGCACAGTCATTGCCAGCTGACGGTTTGTAATGTCTGATTACCCACTGTGAAATTTTGACCACAGCTGACCATTTTTCCAATGGGCGAGGAAAGATGTGATCTCCTGCTTCCATCGCCTCCTCTAAGCTGCTAAGGGAGAAGCATTTCAGACAGCGCTTTTATCTTCCCCAGAGTCATTCTGGTTTTCTAAGGAGTGTCATCCTGAAACTGCCCTGAATTCTGGGAATTCAAAGCCCAGATACGAGGTTAGCCACCTGCCCTAGGGTTGCTTGGCTTGCAGACAGCTCCTGCTCTGGGGAAAAGTGGACAATCCTGTTGCTGCTGCTTGTCAGAAGGCTGCCCCTCGACCTCAGGGCCTGTGAAAGAGTTGCAGGATATTGCCTAAAACTCCCTGCAAACTGCTACTGAACTTTACCCCAGCTGCTTCCCAGAAGCTGTAAATGTGACTGAAGATACCTAGATCCACTCTAGAGAAGTGTCCGGAACAATCCAATTACTACAAAACAGTGGCCTAGAGCCTGGGGCAGGTAGCAGGGTGTCAGCCGCGCTGTATTCGGGTGCTGTAGTGGGGAGAGGTTGACAGTGTGGCGAAGAAAGAGCCAGTCCTTGTGGGAGCCAGTGGCGTGGACTTCCTTGACGAAGCAAACGTGAAGCTGACCGGGATTTGTTTCAGCAGCGAACTGAAACCGGAGGGGTTTTATTTCCTGCTCGCTGTGCAGCATGGGGAGTGTGTCAGCAGCTGTTCAACTCGTTATTGTCAGTAGGATTGCGTTTGTGATAAGCCAAATCATGTTTATTTTTGATTGTCCAACTTGTAGGCCGGGACAGGAATTTTTTAAAAAGATCATCAAGCTGCGCTCCTGCCCCCAGAGCTTTGGCAATCTAGTAGGGGAAGCAGGGGGGTGAATTGAGGGATGGGGGAGACTCACCCCAGGGGTTACCTGGAATGTTGGGAGGTAGATAGTGTATCATCAGCAGCTGTTACTGGAGCATGTACTGTTTGTAAAGTATTTTAATAAATAATTCTTTGATTTCTATGTTGTAAGGTGAGGGACAGGTGTTATCAGCCCTACTTCCGGATGAGAGAACTGAGTCCCAGAGAGTTCAGTGGCTCCATTGGTGGCAGACAGAGATTCTAGTCCAAGATTTAAGGCTCCACATCATGTGTTCTTTAAGTTATCTTATGATGGTTTATTGTTGTTTATGCTTCTGAATCTTATAGTATTATGTCAACAGGGGGACTATCCTCTTAGAAGTACAAAATCTGGAAGACAGAAGAGTCCTATAACCTGGCCTCCCACCCATTGCAAGACTGTGAGGTTTTTTGTTTTATGTTTTTTAAACTAATGGTTCCCCACCCTCTGAATACAGCAAGGTCATTACCTTATCAGGCCCCATTCCATCTGAGGGCTGCTCTGGTTTAAAGAATGATGGAGTTCCAGACTGCTTCCCTGCCTTCCCACTCACGACTCGGTCCTGCCATGGGAGGCCTGGCCTGTAGGGTGGATGTGCCCCTCTTCCACACACCAGCCCTGCAGCTTTGCAGTTGGCTCTTGAGCGTCTCCAGCGCTTTCTCTCTGATGGCTGAGCATCTCCTATTCCCTCAGCCGTTTCTGTTTTCCCTTTTACTTGGTTTCCCAATCCTCTAGCTTGCTTATCACCTTTCTCTGAATGGTTTTTCTGATCCTCTTTGTGGCACAGTGGAAAGTATAAGAATTTCGGAGTTGGACAACCTCAGGCTAAAATCCTGGCCCTGCCCCTTATGAGCCATGTTATATCCAGCAAATAACCTAATCATTACCTTCTAGGATTTGGGAGGATTAAGTATATGTAAAGTGCCTAACACATTTCTGGCCCAGTTTATGTCACAAATAGCTAATACCCCTGAGTTATCAGACAAGGAGGGGCTCTGGAAGAAACATAATTGGATACACGCTGGACTTGTGATATGTTCTGACATGTCCTGTTTTCCATTATTTACAACAACATCCTTTTCTGTTTTTAAATTCCTGAACCAAGATGTGTTGTAGAGGCCTCTCTACCCTTTTTTGTACCTGTGTCTACCTGATAAGCCAGCAGAGCAGATTTTAGGGTGGGATGGGGTGGAGCTGCTAAACTTAATCCCCTGCAGGATTCAGCCTTGGCCCAGGGGACCCTTCCCTGCCCTGGGGGTAGGTGAGGGTGCCCTGTCTGCTCTCTGCCCCGAGGTCCAGTGTGGGTGCCCCCTCATTCAGACACTGGCCACCCTGGCTGCCCACCCCCTGTCCCACCAGGTTCCTTGCACAGAGTAGAGAGCGACACAGGTTTCTGCTAAGTTAGGCAAGAAAGTGATAAAATACCAGACCCTGGTGGGCAGGCTGAAAACCAGAGTTTAGGAAAAGTCTGGGAGCGATCCAGGGACTCTGCTCTTCCCGCAGCTGGGCGCCGTGTCCTGCTCCCAGGGAGCAGGGTGCTGTGTGACAGATGGCTGCTATGTGGCTGCTGTGTCTCAGCCTCTGGTGTCTGGCAGTGGTTAGGTCCTGGCAGGAACACGTGCTCCCTGGAGAACTGCAAGAAATGGAGTCAGCTTTTTCAGTCTCCACATACCAGCAGAAAAGCTTGTAATCGGGACTCTGCTGCATTTCCTTCCTCTGGAGCAGCACAGCCCTGCGGAGAGGTGCAGGAAGAAGAATGGGGATCACAGGATGGTTTTATCCAGCATCTACCAGAAAATCTCCACACCTTTCCAGCAGTTCATGATTTCAGTATACAGTTTAATCTGACTGACGTAGATAAGGTTGGTAGGCAGGGCAGGGACCCTGTCTTCCCAGTCAACATGAGCCCTCCTGCTGAAGTTGTATTTAATGTAACAGTTAAAATGTCCAAATGATTTTTCTTTTTAAGAGAAATTGCTTCCCGCATGGAACCTGTCACTCTGCTCCTTCCCCAATATCGAAGTGTTCTTTTATGAAAGGACAGCTGACATGCCTTTTAAAAAGGCATGTCAGCAGCTTATTATTCCTGGTAGAATGTTCCAGGTCAAGACCACTGGGGTGTCTGAAATGCAGTCAGAATAAGGGGCGCTGCTTTGTCCTGTGGGAGTGATCTCGGTTCCTTTTCCTTCCTCTACATGTGGGTCCTGATGGGGCAGGTGGTAGATGGCGAGCTGTTTCTTAGGCTTGGGGAGGGAGCCTTGGGTTTCTTTCCCTCGGGGGTCATCCCACCTACCCCCCCCCCCCCATTGCACATTACTTACTGCCCAGGGGCAGCAGAGAAGCCAGGGAGAGTACTCAGGGCCTCCAGAAATCCTGGCTGAAGGGCTCCAGTTTGGAGGCCATTCCACTATACCCTCAAGGGAGCTTTCCAGGGAGTCGCCCAGGCTTGACAAATGCCATTTGCTGGATAAAATGGCATTTAGGACCCAGGGTCAAGTGAAGGCCCAGGCCCAGTGGTTGTGCCACCCTGGGGCTGCAGGCTGGCCTGCCCTGCCCTGCCCCAGGTGAAGGTCCCCTCCCTTCTCATCCTGAGGAAGCAATAAATAGGTCCTTTATAGATTCATCCCTTATTTGTTATCTTTTCTTTTATTATGGTAAATAAAGCCAAAATTAGATTTTGGATCTTTTCTCTGCTCCAGCATCTAGATTTTTGCCCTGGGGTTGGGGTGTGATAAACCAACGGCTCCTCCTAAATCTCTTGTGCAGAAGGTTGGTTCTGTGCTACCCTTCTTCTTGAGCTGGTTTTCAGGGCTGGAATCTTCTAGAGACCTGTTGACACACAGACTGCTAGGCTCAGCCCCAGAGAGTTTCTGGTTCTGTAGGTCTGGGGTGGGGCTGAGAATTTGCATCTCCAACAAAGGGTGGCTATGGAGAAGGGTCCCTGTGCCTTGTTGGACCAGTTGGATCAGCCCCTCAGACAGCAGTAGGCTGTTTGGGATTTCAAGCAGAGCCTCATGTCTTCCCTCTAGCCTCCCTTGCCTGACTGCTTCTAGATCACGAGAGTATAGAGCATGAAGTGCCCTGTTGCTTTGCACAGCAAGGGTTGTGTTTCCAAACTCTTGCCTGCTGCAGTGAACCTTTTAGTCTGAGGTGGAAGTCCAGTCCTGCCTCTTGCCAGAGAGCGGAAGGCAGAGGCGAAGGTGTGAGGGAGAGCTCCTGTTTCCCACAGCACACAGGCGGAAGCGGAAGGCCAGGCGCAGGGCATCCAGAAGGGCAGCAGTGTCTCAGGATGAGATTGTTACAAGTCAAAGAACGTGACTGCTAAGTATTCTTCTAAGTCAGAGAAGGAGCGAGTCACACATTTTGTCCAAAATAAATTTAATAGGGTTCAGAAACGGGATTCAACTTTGCTCTACCACTTAGCAGGTCTAGGATCTTGGATACAAGTGACGTAACCCCTGTAAACCTTGGTTTGTGGCTCTACAGTGGGAATAACTCTCATAGGGTTGTTGTGAAGATTTAATGAGACAGTGCACTTGGCATGTGACACGCAGTGCTCAAAATTTGTTAGCTGTGATTGTTCTTGTTAAGTATGATGGCAGAGTTCGAGGTAAGCGTGTCCTGGAGTTTGAAACCAAGAGCCACGGGTCAGGAGAAATCAGGAAGGCATCATGTAGAAGATGGCGATGGGTCGGGGGTAGAGTGCAGATGGCATTCTGGGGCAAGGAACTGAGCAGGGGACTGGTGGGCGACAAGGCCAGAAGGGAAACTGAGGCCAGAGCGTGGAGAGCCTTGAATGACAGGTTAAAGAATCTGACCATTTCCTACAGTCTTGAGGGATGGGAGTTGGGAGAGGGTTTGCGAGCTGGGCACACAACCAAAGAGGAGGCCCACATACATGTCATGGGGCCTGGTGTTGCCACCCCTTCACCTCCATACTTTGGTCTTGCATGTGCCAAGGGGTGTCTCCCCCACCTCTTCTCAGCACTCACCTCACCAGGGTAAGAAGCCCCAGAGCTGGCTGGGTCTCATGGTGCCCAGTTGTGCATTGCCTGCTCAGATGCTGAGAAACTCCACATGATACTCAAAGGCTCCATCTTACCAAAGCCTGTGCCAGCCATGGGTGGAGGCAGTGACTTTCAGGGGTTGCTGCCCTATCCAAGGCATAGCCTGAATCCCAAGCCAAGAAACACATTAACTTCCTGGAACTCAAAGCTATCATCACAGCTGTCTCAGCCCTCAGAGTGCATGTGAGGCTGTCCCTGTTTGAAGAGACGGTTTTGCCCTGATCTTTGCAGGCAGGGGGAAGCACAGCTATGGCTTTGCTGGGACATCTAGCCTGGTTTGGTTCTGTCCCCAGCCTAGCCAAGACTCAGCCCATCCTACAAGAGATGCCTTTGCTGCTTCTCAGGCTCTCTAGTAGCTCAGGCCATATCTGAACTCCTCTTGACTAAACTCTTTTAGCCTGTCTTGGGTTGGCCTGGCCTGGTCAGCTAAGCTCTTAGACAGCATGGACCATCTGTCCCAAGCATTTGTGGACATTGTGGAGGCCCAGCACCGTGTCCATCCCGGTTAAGTGTAAAGCCCATTGTTCTGTTGTCTGTGGAAACATCTTTCCAGAATCTCAATCATCATCCTAGGCATCTAAAGGTACTTCATATTTTCTAGGGCTCTTAGGCTTAGGACAGAGTTTAACTTTCACTCCAAGAACCATCAGGTTTTTCAGAAGCTGGATATACCCTTTGTTTCTAGACCATCTTTTTTATCTTTATCTCTTCACTGCTATCTCCTTGGACTGGAGACCCACCCCTTAATCTTTTCTTTCTGGCTTTACATAGCATTGTCCCTTATCTCCCCAGGGCTGGGGGCTGGCTTTATCCTCCCCTCTAGGCATCTCAAAGGGACTTCTGCCCTTTCCCAGTCTTTCTGTGGGAATGCAAATCCAGAAAGTCAGCGTCCTCGACCCACACCCAGGGTCCCAGCCTATCACATGTCACCTATAGGAGTCATCCTGTAGGGCGCAACTGCATCCAGTCTTTCTTTTTTCCTTTTCTTTTTCTCTGAGGCAGTGGTGCTAGAGGTAAGGGGTATCTTGAAGTTTCTTGCAAGAGTCATCTTATACATTTTTACTCTTCAAGTTCCGTGAATCCCTTAGGCCTAAAAGAACCCTAAACAGACAGGGTGGTGACTCTTGTTACTCTGCTTAATTGCAAGACATTCTCAATATTCAAGTCATTTACACTCAAGGTCAAGAGGATGAAAGTTTCAAGGTCAAGTCTTGATTATCTTTTTTAAATGAGAGAAGGAAGTGAGTCTACATTTCAGTGGAAGTCTTGGCTGTAGTCTGGAAATTTTTAATTCCAAAGACTTGTCTCTGTCCCTGAAGCATGTTTTATTAATTATGGGTAGAACTATATAGTTCACTATAGTTTACTCCACTTTACTTATGTGGAGATAGTGGCAGTTTCTAGAAAAAAACCATGAGGCTACTCTTTAGACTTTCTTCCTAATATAAATTTGACATTAATTTTAAAATGCATAACTTTGCTTTTTTTTTTTTTTTTAACAGTATTTAATTTCACCTTAGGTATCTTTAGGGTTAGATGGGTGGGTGTGATCTGTACATTTCTGAAAACTCCATAGGGATTTTCATAGAGTTGATTTGATGCATAGTTTAAAGGAGGGCAGGTTGTATATCAGGTAAAACAAGGATTCTTATCCTGGGGTGGGGGTGTCTGTATGTTCATCCGATTCTCAAGGAGGGTCCTGCTGCAGGAAACATGGAGAACTACTGGGGTAGCGATAAGGGTACTTCCAGGTGTAAGGGTCTCTGTGTCCCATTCAGGGGCTGTCCTGTGAGTTACTCCTTGTTTCCTGATACTTTGTTTGAAATCCAGAGAACTTTTCAAAAGAGAAAGGCACCAAGGAAAAGATGGAAAATTGAAGCATTGTGGTGAAGGTGCGCAGAGAAAAACTGTGCTGGGATAATCAGTGCACAGGTTTACCCAGTAGAAAGGGTTGGTGGGGTTTTCTCACCTCCAGCAGGCAGGTCTAGCTTGAGGGTTTGCATGCAGAAGTGCTCAGTAACTATTTGTGGACAAAGCAAGTAAGATTCAAAATGATCGCCCTGCAGTGTGAATGGGCAGTTTGTCTCCAGACACTCCAAAAGGGGCTAAAAGTGAGAAAATACGCCAAGCAGTGGTTTCTCGACAGGTGTTGTCTGCATGGGGTTTACGTTACTTCTTGAGTCTTCTCCCAGTTTTTCACTCTTCCGCTTAGCTGAGGGATGCTGTGTTCAGAGCCAGAAAGAATGTGGCTGAATGCCGTAGCTCTGGGAAATGCTACATTCTAGTTTTCTAGAAACCAGACACAGGTTTCTCCCAGGGCAGGGCTTTGCAGCCTTTGACACCCCAGAACAGACTTTCTCAAACTATTGAAGGGCATATGTAATTGGAGACGTTTTCTGCATCTTCCCTACAGAAAAGAAGAGGTCTGTGTTTGGTGGTCCTATTTGACATGTGTTATGAACACTTCCCCCCTCACTTGGGAAAAGATGTAATAATCTCTCCTTTACGTTAAGGCACTGTTTAGTTGACTATTTCTTACTTTCTGCAGCTCTCTTCTTTTTCCCCCTTTGTTTCTGATAGTATTGATTGCTGTCTTGCTTTTCTCTTCCCATCAAATTGGCGGTCCATCAGCTTCTGCTATGAGCATGCCATCAGGATGCTCCGAGCTCCACTCGGTCCAAGCCGTTCTCATCTGGTGTTGCCTTTGACATTGTGGGAGTGTGCTTGGGAGCAGGGGGCTTCCTGTCCGAGGCACACTCAGCTCCAGTGGCTCTTGCTTAGATGCTCATGGAACAGCTGTGGGTGGAATTGGCCTAGAGCCAGCAGCTTGCTTGTAATTGCAGGCAGGAGATGGGAAAGGTTATCTTGTCCTAGTTTTTGACTCCCAGTGATGTTGAGTAGTGGATCATTTCTGGTCTTAACCCTCTTTTAATGTCACCCTTTTTTGTTTTTGTAGGTTGCTCCTACCCTGTGCTCCAAGAGTGGTGGCTCTGAGGCGTGACCCTGCCCACGTCTGGGCCCAGCTAGTGCCAGCTCCTCAGTAAGTAAGGAAGGCAGCTTGAAAACACAAAGAAAGCAGGTCAGTGAAACTTGATTGACTTTCCTGAGTCACAGTAACGTTGAATGTTGAGTTTCCTGTGCCCTCCCCACATACCCTTTGAGTTGTCCTTCCTCTTTTCCAGGTTCTCCTGAGGCTTTGGTGCAAAATCATGTTGCAGTTGTAACTGTGACTTGCTGGTTCTTCTTGATCTGATGGGCCTGAGATATGGGATGAGAAATCTCAGAAAGGATGCTGAGGGCTTGTCTCGCAGGAAGCAACAGTGCAGACTCCTCACTCCTTTCTTCTCTCTCCCTCCCTCCCCTCAAGTCCAGACCCTGTGTGTTAAAAACTGGAACACTAGCCAGTCCACTTGGCAGGGTTGTTCATATCTGTGTCTTGGGAACTTCATCTGGGTTCCCAGTGCTCTCTGATTCCAGTTGAGAGGACTGCACTAAAACAGGGCCAGTAATTTTTGTTTTTATTTTAATTTAATTTTTAAATTATTATTTTTATTTTGCAGTGTGAGGTGATGTCAGGGAGAGGAAGTAGTGCAGAGGAGAGAATGAAAATTCTAGGATTATAAATATTCAGAATGAAAAATGTGCTTTGTGAAAAGACCTTAAACAGTTAAACTATCTTTCATTCCCTGAGGTTGAGAATCAGAGGCTTTAGGTTTGTTGGTTTGGGCTGTTGTTCGAGTATAGTCTAGGGTGGGGTGTGGGGTGGGTAGGATCGACTAATACTGGCCAACCTGCTCTGGTTAAATTATCACGTAGATGAGCCTTTGTGTTACAGTGGATTTTTTTTTTCTAACATAGAACAATGAGCTGCATTGTGCATTGCACCAGCTTCTCCTTCTGCCCTGCTCCATGGTACCGAAGGGAGAACTCAAATATAAGACACAGGAACAAACTGGAGTACAATCTTGTCACAGCCCTAAGGGCTGGTTGTTGGTTGCTTCTGAAACAGCTTCTCTGGGATGAGTCTGGTGACTCTTCTGGTTTTCAAACAGTATAGCCAGGAATTTCATTTTGTTAATTGCATTTTCAGATCAGAGATAAGAAGTGCATCTATTTTTAAAAATTGCTATTTATTTACATTTAAAATAGGAAGTAAATGTAGGTGATCTTGGTGTTGTCAATGGATAGTGTCACACTGTACACTTTATCCCCAAGGAGGAAATACATTTAGTAAATATCTTCCTGTCCAGACAAAATGGAAAACTAGCTTGCATGACTTTTCTCCTTTTCAAGTGGGATACGCCCTTACAACTTTCAGCTCTTATGTTAGTTAGCTATAGTGACTACTGCTAGGCATTCTGTTTATTTAAGGCACTTTGGTAGCTTGCAAGAATATATCTTTGATATCATGACGACTGCAAGAATTCTTACTGGCAGTTTGGCTCTATTTAGTGAATATATTTTTGTCAATTTGCCTATTGCTTATTTCTCTCCTTCCCTCTTCCTTTACTCATCAATAGAATTAGTATATATTTTTTGTAACTTAAAATTTTACATTTAGTCCTAAAGGTATTTAACCTGTTCCCAGATTTGAGTAAACTCTACTACATTTTTCTTTTCTAAAGGTAGTAATAGGGCAAAAGCGAGATCTTCAAAACTCTTAGTATAAATTAGTAGAAAGGTTCATTTTCTTTTTATTAACATAATTACAGTAATTTCTAGCCAGTTATTTCATAATTTTCTGTGCATTAAAATTATGGGAGAGATAGTTAAAAGAACAAGGTGAATTCAGTATTGAAGATATCCATTTATAAATCAAATTCATAATTACATGCTGATTGATTACAAAAATTCTAGAACTGATGATACTTCTGTTAGCAATACATTAAGAAAGAAAAGAGGTTTTGTGTTTGTACACACTTATATGTATGCACTTGTGTCTGCGTGTTTTTTTCCTCAAGAGAAATCACCCACATAAACTTCCAAAGACAGTTAAAAACAGGAAGTTTAAAGTACAATTTTTAATAAATTTAAATGATTTGCTAGCATGGGGAGACCTCATGGAAAGACAACAGTTGGGTGGTTTTTTTTTTCCTTTAATTTTGGCCACAGCTTTCATCTCATTGTCGGGAAAGATGGAGATAAGACTGGAGCAGTCATTGTAAATAGTATTCTTCTATAGTTAGACCTTTTCCCTGCCATTTGGAAAACCATTTGGTTCACAAGGAGGACACATTTTGTCTTTTGAAAAATGTTGTTCCTAAGATTCTCTTGGGCCCTTCTGGTAGGATTTTAAATTGGTACTTCCCAGCTGCCGGAAGCATCATTATAAAGTCCTACCCCCAGACCTTTCTTACACTGCAGCTGGAAGGCTGCATGTTAGTAGCTGCTGTGGGTGTTGCTGTTTATCATAACCTAGGTTCCATCCCCTAAAGTTGGAGGAGGAAACCACAAGAAATCATATTCTCTCTTGTGTTGTTTCTATGCATTCTCTTTTCAGCTGAGATGATGAGGTTGGTCTTTGGCTGTTGTTGTGGACTTGTAGAATTTATTAACACACACTGTAGGATAATAGAATATGAAGATAATTTAAATATTACTGCTAGGCCTTCAGCTATAAATATCTTCCCAGATAAAATGAGGAAAACAGTTTACCTATGGACTTCTTACCTACTGGCCACAGTACTTCTAGTTAATTTTGACATGGCCATAGTTTTCCTTGTCCCAATGACATTGAGTTCACTTGTTGGCTTGGAAGGTTCCTTTTTGCGACACCAGCTTTATTTTAGATCTGACACGATACCATCTAGACTCAGAGCCTTTTGTGAACATGTGAACTGTTTTGTTTTGGTCAATGTTAGTGAAGGCACAAGGTGGGGTTAGGTGGAGCCTGAGAGCTCTCGAGAGGGACTAGGGCACAGTGTAAAAGAAAATTTGAAGTATGTGGATAAATATGAGCTTCAAAAAGTAAAATACTGCACAGTCTTTTTGGCTATTGGCAGTGAGTATGGCAGCACTGTGAGGTCATAGGTCAAGATTGAAAACTACAGAGTATGGTTTGGGAAAGAAAAAAAAAAGACTTAGACATTGCCTCTCATTTGTGCTTTTCGTATTTTCATGAATATAGTGGCCTGAGATTATGCTAAATGAAAAGATGTTCACTGAACCTTTTTTTTTTTTTCTTTTGTCTTTGCTTCCTTTCTAGTGTCCACAAGTGGTACTGAGAGAAAGAAAAACAAGTCAACACAGACTCATTTCCTACCCCATGTGGATGTCAGCTACCACAGGGGGGAATTTCATAGTATATCGGTTGGGGCAGAAAATGGAGGTAATTAGCAGTATGTGGGGGGATCTTCTTTCCATTTCCTGGAGTATATTTACCTACCTGTATTTTTTTTTTTAAGAAATGGGCTTTTCTATGTCAGTTGGAAATTTGGTTGTAATTCTGATAGGGTTGACTTCTCAAATCTCTTATAAAATTCAGGCTTCCCAGTAAAATCACTGTATTGCAGCAGTGGAGTTAAATGAAACCTGAAGTTTCTCATCAGTCATTTTAGGTCTAGAACCTTCCTGGCGTAGTAAATGAACACAAGTTCTTAGGAAGATGCTGGCCAGGGGTTTCTTAATTGTTAGATTGGCTTTTCCCACCTCTGCCTAACAAAGCTTGGGAACAATAAAGAAACCTGCCTCCTATACCTTTGAGTGCTGCTGGCGACATACGCTCAGAAAGGAAGCAAGGTTATCGATTAGTCTTTGCTGTGCCAAGACTTCCTTTAGATGAAAGCTTCAATCATTTTGGGCATGAGTGTGGGCTTGAACTGAAGAAGAGTGTTGGATGTTGTTGACCCAAGTTACAGTTAGAGAAGCTATAGCCAGTGCCCCCTGGCTGTGGCAGAAGCCTAAACTTCCCATGATCACATCAGCAATTTCTCATTTTCAGTTTTATGTCAGAGGCTACTTAGAAGCTTGAAGCCCTGTCCCAATGACGTCGAGCTCGCCCGTTGGCTTGGAAGGTTCAGACCTGTCTTCCATCAATACCATGATGTCAGCGGTAATGAGTGTGGGGAGGGTCACTGAGAATGGCGGGAACCCGCAGAGCATCCGGTCCCCTGCGAAGCCTCCAGGACCAAACCGGATTGGCAGAAGGAACCAGGTAAGCATTTGTGCTTCAGGTGGTGACATACAGTGGGTTCAGTCTGTGAGAACATCAAGAAATGTTCCCCAGCTTCCTAAGAAAAAACATTGGAAGCGTTCAGAATGAAACAAACATACCCGGAGGCCCTCATAATTTTTCAGGAGCAAATTTTACACAGCTTATGTCATTTTTCTTTCATGGAGAAAATTTTCTTTGCTGTGGGGTCAATGTTGGTGAAAGCGCCCTTATCCTGGCCCATCATTTGATTTGAATGCAAGCTTTCTTCACATGATGGCCACAGCAGAGAATGTGACTGATTCCTTTACTGACATGTGATTTGTTTCCTTATTCACACAGCCGCCTTATTGGGCTTTCAAAGCCACCTTAATATCTTTTTTTAAATTGTCTTCAGATTAGGTAGCAAATTAGTACTGTTTGTGCTGGGACTGCTGTTCAGCTTTCCATCCTTGAAAAAGCACAGAATTTGGCTCCAAAGAATTCCACTTAAGACACTTAATATTTAGTCTTCTTGAATTTTCAGTGTGCATCAGATCAGGAGAGGTAAGAAAGAGTAAATAGGTGGGATTGGGAAGGATTAATGGTATCATAAAAGTTCATGCCTCCTCTATTGGGAAAGATGAATCTTTAATGTACAAATGGGTACTTTGGAAAAGTTGTTGCTATCTTGGTGGCAACATGTTCAACATAGGGTAGGTCAAGGCGGGAAGTAGAGGCTGAATAATTCTCATTTTCGCTCTGAATCCACAGAATGTGAGTTGACTTTTTCATGTTTAGTTTTTGGTTTAACTGATTTAATGGGGCTACACTAAACCCTGGGAGAGGTGTTATTCTGAGTTTGTCTAGGAACTGGGGGCGGATAAGAAAGTAAACTCGCTGGGTTTTTGTGAATATATTTTCTTTGTTGTTAATAATCCTAATGTGTGTCCTTATACAGAATTCTGTGAGTACATAACTGTGATGGTTTTCTATAAATTCTTAGAAGTAGAACTTTAATTAAGGCTTTTGATAACAACTTGCCCTCCAGCAGAAATTGCACCAGCCCAAACCCCACTCCCCCAGTGTGTGGGAGTGTTCATGTCTCCACACCTTGCTCGAGGCTGAGAACTCGGCAGCTCTCGGCAACGTTCTGTGATGTTTTAGGAGCACTGATGCTTTTCTCTTTCTTTTTTTCCTTGTCTCCGTATGCCTCTCTTCTGTGGGTGCCTGAGAAAATACTCAGCTTGTATGACTGTGGCCTGAGTCGAGAAGGAGCACTAGCTCTGAGAAGAAAAGGTTTATCTCCACTCTCATGTGACCATCTGTCTATTCATCCATCCATCCATCTCCACCCATCAAACAGTATGCACCCAGCTCCTATGTTCAGCTGGCTACTGTGCCAGGTGCCAGGGATTTCAGGATGAATAAGATAGTCAAGGTCATCATCCTCCTCCTCTTTCTCTGCTTTACCAGGAGCAAGTGGAGTAATAGGGAAGAGTTTTTCCTTAAATAACACAGAGTTGGCCCAAGTCCAGGCTGTAGTTTGGATTTGGTAGTTAGGGCCCTGGAGGACGCCCACAGCACCTCCCATGCCTGCATGCTCAGTGGGGTCTGCCTCTCCAGGTGTGAGGATGCAACTGTGCAGGTGTAACTGGGCCACTTCCATCACCCTCATCTCTCCTCCAGGGATCTGGTGCACTGGCTTCATTTTTGAAAGGGACGTCTGAACCAGAGATAGCCTGGTAAATACAGTGCTTGATCTGAAAAAAACAACATAGTGAGGAGAAAGTTTGGGGAAGAGGGAAGCATCTTTCTTACCTGGGGTCTGCAGGGGGAGGGCTAAGAGAGTGAGCCTAGGGAAAGTCCCATCAGTACTAGCTCAGAGTTCCAGGACAGATTAGCCCCAGCCGGATGCTGACAAGGGTGCCAGATTGTTTCATTATGGAATGGTTAGTTATTACATTAGCTGCTAATTTTATCTTTCAGCTCAGGAAGAGTGCTCCTTCCACCACAAGGCTGAAATAACTGGATTCAGAAATCGCCAGTAGGGCCTCTCTTCCAGCATCACAATGCTCTTTTCTATTAAAATTTGATTTGTTTTCAAATATTAAATCTGAGCCCACAGACCTCCTTCCAGACCCCCTTGGATTTTGTGAACCTGTATTACAATCTCTAGCACCAGTTATACTGCCAGCCTCAGAGGTTTGGGTGCCAGTTAATGATCAACCCCAGAGTCAATACCAGTCAGCCCCACCAGTTGCACAGTTTGTCTAGTGTCTACTTCAAGGTGAACACAAGATGAATTTTCTAAAAAATTTGTCCCCTCAAGAGGCTGGCCCCTTGGAGGCCTAACTTTTTAAGATATATTTACATTTTACTGATGAATCTTTTTTTCAACATTTAAAAAAATATATATGTATT
Source organism: Cheirogaleus medius (assembly GCA_008086735.1). Classification (NCBI taxonomy): domain Eukaryota; kingdom Metazoa; phylum Chordata; class Mammalia; order Primates; family Cheirogaleidae; genus Cheirogaleus; species Cheirogaleus medius. The sequence goes on along the minus strand of VBSM01000104.1, from coordinate 80,001 downwards.
ATTAGCTGGGTGCAGTGGTGCACACCTGTAATCCCAGCTAGGAAGGCTGAGGCAGGAAGATCACTTGAGCCTAGGAATTTGAGACCAGCCTGGGCAACATAGTGAGACCCCTGGGTCTTTAAAAAATATATATAAATATATACACACGTATATATACATGTATATGTGTGTGTGTGTATGTATATATATAAATTGCTAATCTAATAATTTAAAAATTAATAACAACCCCCCCCCCCCCCCCGAGTTTGAACTCCACCCCTACTTTTGGCCTGGCCACAAGACAATCCCTCATTATTATACCAAGTGCTCTTATTTTGTTGCTGTTGCTTTTAATTTTGTTTTTCCCTGTGAGGTCTTTGACTAGCTCGATTCTATCTATAGTTGTAGTACTGGGCTGAGAAGGTGTAACAATCCCCTTTCTTCCCAACAAATGTACCTCTGAGAGGAATAGAAGTATGTGAGAGTAGCTAGGTGAGACTGGGAATGTTTTTTATTGTCTCCGATATTCAACTTATGTAAAATTCATATCCTTAATTCATTTTAATTTTAGAGTGAGAAGATGTGTGGAGTACCCAGTTCTCAGACCCAGTCCCACAGATTAGGAAAAGGTTCCTATTGCTTAGAATGAGACTTGTTAGTCTTTGAAGAGGCGTGAGAGAGAAGGTTGCTGCAGACTAGACACCATCATGCTTTCACTCCACCTGTCTGGTTTGTGGCACCATTTGTTTTTATAGTCTTCAGGGTGACTTTTATTTTCATCATCTCTCATGAGCAACCACAAGGGTGTTTCCTTTCTGTGCCTCGGGGTTAATCCATTTTTGGGTTATACCTTATATAGCACAGTGGTTTAGGGCATGGGCTGTGAGCATCTGGCCTGAATTTTGGTGCTGTGTCTACTACTTAATAGTTCTTCAACTTGGAGCAGGTTACTTGTCTCTCTATACCCCAGTTTCCTCGTCCAGAAAATGGGATTCATAATGGTGGCTGTTCTTAATGGTTGTGAAAAAAACCTGACATTTCTGTATATACAGAGTTTAGAACATAGTAAGTGCTCAATAATTGGTATTATTTGCAAGGAACAGACACTTATTTAAATGTGTACAAATGAAGAGATCTGTTGAAAGATGCCCAAGGGCAGGAAGTGACCCATAGCCTGGACAGAGCATTTAGCCCTAGCGTCAGTGTCCTCCTTCCCACCACACCCCAGGCTACCTGGTCTCCTACTGTCTCCTCCAGCTGCTTTCTCATGGCTTGGGCTTGCCAAGGTGCTGGGGCCCAGCTTCAACTCAACTTGATCCCTCAACTCAAGTGCTCATGGTCACCTAACTTAGTAACATAGTCATCCCCAAACCTGGGCACAGATCAGCATCTTTGGGGGGAGCTTGTGAGACAAGCAGATTTCTGGGGTTTGATTCCCTTTTCCTCCATGATTCTGATTCAGCATGTGGAGAATTTGGTCTAGAAGTATGTATTTCCAAAAGCTGATCTTTAGAAACCCACTGATATTAGTCTCTGAGCATCCCAGTTCCAGATTCCTGGGAGAGATGCCCAATTCTGGGTCCAGCTAGTTTGGGAAATGGGAACAGGGACCCATGGTGCCTAGCAACTGTGTGGATGAGGTGTTAGTGATGGGCATGTCCTAGCAACTCTCCAGAAATTATTTGGAAAGAGGAGCTGACACATAGGACTGGTGAAGGAGGCTGGCCTTTTCCTTAAAAGGTAAAACGTACTGCTTGAAGGAAGCTTGTCCTGTGTGTTTTGAGGGAACATAAAATGAGCCACCTCAGCAAGTAGTGAGCTGGTTCTTTGTCACTCTCTGTGAAGTCTTCACTTTGGGTTGTCATTCTTACCAAGGTCTTGACAAGGGACAGCATTCTTCTTACCATTATATTTTTAGTTATTTTTTGTGATCAGTGTCGAGCAGATGCTAGCATCGGGCAGAGGAGCTATGTCATGCGATTGGGTATACAGCTGGGTGCTGGGGGCTCCCGTGATTGTTAGGGTGGGTTTCTCTGATGAGAACTTCATTACCTATTCAGGGCCTTGAAAGCCAGTGGAAAATACTGCCTGGAGCCTGGATGGGACTCAAGTAGAAACATACTCCCTTTCAGCTCTTCCTAATTTTTTTGCCATGACAGATGATTAATTAAATGGTGTCCGTGTAATAAAAATGCTAACATTTATTGAGCACTTACTATGAACCGGGCACTGTTCTAGTGCTTTGCATGTGTTAATTAATTTAATCCGCATCACAGCATGCTGTGGTAGATGGTTGTTTTTCCCATCTTACAAATGAGAAAACTGCGGGCAGACAGGACAGCGACCTGCCCAAGCTCATACCTGGGCAGGCTCCAGAGCCCGTGCTCTCAGCCACTTAGACACAGGTGCTTGTTACAGAAAGAAAAGGCACTCGTTCACCGTGATTTGAAATTTATTTTCCTTTTAATTTCTCGTTTTAGGAAACGAAAGAGGAGAAGTCTTCCTATAACTGCCCCCTGTGTGAAAAGATTTGCACTACCCAGCACCAGCTGACTATGCATATTCGCCAGGTGGGCGGCCGCTTTTCTATTTTTGTTTTAAGTTATTCTTCCTTAAAGGAGGACACAGCAATTGGATTTTAACAGATGAGTTGTGGCTGTGCCTAATTTCGATTTAGTATCTTAATAGTTTTGGGGGTGGCTATGGAAATGATTTCTGTGTGTTTTCGTGTTACTGTCACAAAGCACCCGGTCAACGCAGAATACCTTTTCAGAACTTAACAAACATCTGGTTAACTGACCACCCATATAACAGAAGACTTTTCATTGTGTGTGGCTTGTCAGCAGGAACCAAATCCCTTACAATATAATGGTAATTTAGGTGCAACCCCTGTTCTTTTATGTTGGTATAAACTTATCTTATGCTGTAGGGAATTACTTGATTTGGGATCTTTTTTGGCTTTTCTCCTTCTTCCCCTCCTTCAGTGGCTGATTCATGACAGAATATTGATGAACACTGAAGGATTGATGATCTGTTAAAATCATAACAGAGTACTGAGTAATAACATCAAGTTACTAAAGTAACTTGGGCTTGGATAGAAATGTTCCTTCTTACCGTACTTCAGAGGGCAGCTCTCGACTCTATGCAGGTTTCATTTCTCTTTCTCTGACAGCAGGCCAGAGTCATCAAATTTGAAGAAAGGATGTTGCCTCTTAATGTGAGGATGGAATTTTACATACTTGCTTCATTGTCGAGAGTCCTGCTCTTAGGAGTTAACATACGTGGTCGGTTAATCTACGTATGTATCAAGGAAAGACCTGCAAAGACCCCATTTCTCTGCTGAGCCTTAACTATGGAAGTATTTGCAAAAGAGGAACATGAGAGTGGAGGAAGATCATGCAAAATATTTATTTGCCTGTGTTCCTGATACATTTTGGTCTTTCAGGAAGATATTTAAAATGAAACAAAAAAAAAATAGCCAAGGAACTTCACAGCTTTTTTTAAATGAAACTCTGGATCTGTATTTCCTAATAGCTGTGTTTTTGACCCACCTTCTTAAGTGACCATTGCCATAATTGCTTTCTGCAGCACAACACGGACACTGGAGGAGCTGACCACTCTTGCAGCATCTGTGGGAAGTCACTGAGCTCAGCCAGCTCCCTGGATCGCCACATGCTGGTACACTCTGGCGAGAGGCCTTACAAGTGCACTGTATGTGGCCAGTCGTTCACCACCAATGGGAACATGCACAGGTGGGTGTAGGTGTCCTTCGCCTGCATAGCTGACTGGTATCTGGAGGTCAACAGACAGTAAAGTGGCCTCTGAGCCATCACAGGACTTGCCCAAAGGCGCAGAGAATTCTTGAGTTCTGTTCACTCTGTGGAAAAGCCAGAGATGGTTTTGTTTGCCTGTACGTACTATATCCAGGATATTAGAGGTGTCTGATCGTGGGAAACAGAAGTACCTGGGCTAGGTCTGTGGCTCTTTAGGGTTTTTCGGGATAAAACACAGAGTCATTGTCCCTCTGCCAATTGGAGTTTCTTTGTTTGGGTGCCAGAGGTGGACAGCTTATCACATACAAGGAACCCTCAGGGAGCAGCATTTATGTAATTTTGGCCTTTAAAAAATATTTGCATGTGCCTACTGAAGGATTGCCTACCAGGTTCCCGCAGACCTTTTCCTTGCAAAAAAATTTCTGGGACCTTTTAGTAAATAGTTAGGTGTCCTGGTCCTGGAGCTTCAGGGTATAAGCTAGGATACAATGAAGAAAAATGAAATGTGATAAATGTTGAGAATTACTTACTGAAAGAGAAAGTGCTCACTCAGAAGTTGGAAAGAGCACAGTGGTGGGCGTATTAAAATTTTGTGAGATGAACCAATAGAAAATACACTTTATAGAGTGTATATAATTTGATGGGTTGGAACAGGAAGAATTTTTGGATACTGACTTTTTTTTACATAAACATTTTAGGAACATTGAAATTCTAGGAAAAGGAAAAAAAGGCATTCCAAATTTCTCCTTCTCAGAAAATTAGACTATTTCTATTTTTTCATATTTCTGTCTAGTCATTATTATGCTTTCTTTAAAAAGTTGAATACAATTTTTTACACATTGATTTTAAAAGAAATCTTTATATAACTTATAAAATTGATATGCTAGTTACATTTTTTTATGTATAAATACTAAAATGAGATGGGTCGATTTATTCTACCTAAAAATCATTTTATGTGCCATTGGGAGTACACTTGGGACCTACTGGTATAATGGTAAGTTTATTTGGGAATTAGGCCCCTGAATTCAAATTTCAACTGCTACTTGTAAGTTTCCTGTCCTTGAGCATGTTACTTAACCTTTTTGTACCTCAGTTTCCTTCTCTTTAAAAATGAGATTTTTTAATAGTATCTACTTCATTGGATTAGGATAATGAGTTTTGCACACAGTTCCTGGTACAAAGTAAGCACTCAATACATGTTATTTATTGTTATTTTCATTTCTGAGTAAGGCTGTGGATTTCTCAGTCTAAACTCCTAAACATGGGGTATAGTATGACTTCATAAAAAGTATGAATATTTTAAGAATTAAAAAAAATTTTTTTTAAGAAACAGGGTCTCACTGTGTTGCCCAGGCTGGTCTCAAACTCCTAGGCTCAAGTGATCCTCCTGCCTTAGCCTCCCCAGTAGCTGGGACTATAGGCCTGAGCAAATAGTTTAAGAATTTTTACAAAATGTTTTGCTTTTTTTTCCTCTGTCATAAATTTCAATCCTGATGGGTTATTCCATTTGCCCCTCATCTCCTCCTAGGAGTGTTTTTGGATGCAAAGAAGGAATTGAATAGTATCATTAGTTTTTAATACGCTATTTTGCATTTTAGCTTTTTGGTTTTTTACCACTAATTCGGCCTGTTGGTATCATTTTGTCTTCTGTTCAGGCCTGCTCTTTCTACCCTCCACTCCCCACAAAAAAAGTCCTTTGTATTTTATGTCTTTACCCTTCTCAAAATCTGGTCCTGGAGGTATTGTCTGTTCCCCTCTTGAGTGGTTTCCCCACTTTTTCTGCTGAGCCCCCACTCAGTGGAACTCCCCATGGGCCACCAGCTCTAAGTTAGAAGGGGCGTTAGAAGGGTGCAATAGTGGGGAGGACAACCTGGTTGCTGTTTTGGCTCTGGCCATTGACCATTTGGGATCCTCCTTGACCCCTTTCTGGTCTTAGGCCCAATCAGTCAGTCCTAATTCGCATAATTTCCACTTTGAGACAATGTCTGTGGTTGAATATATAAACAAGCATGTTAAACACACCTATGAAAGCCATAGTTCCTGTCTTCCATAGTGATGTATCTGGCAATGCATTTCACAGATGGTTATCACTGAGGCTCTGGTGCCCTGGGTATCAGGCACCTGGGCTAAGCACTTTCCATTTATTTTATTTTATATCTTAATTGAGATATAGTTTATATACCATACATTTCACCCATGTAAAGTGTACAATTCAATGGGTTTTAGTTTCTTTTTTATTGTCAAATAATAGTTCATTGTATGGATATACCATGTTTTATTTATCCCTTCATCAGCTGATAAGACATTTGGGTTGTTTCCATGTTTTGGTCATTATGAAAAATGCTACTGTGAACATTCTTGTACAACTTTTTGTGTGGACATGTTTTTTATTTTTCTTGGTAGACACTCAGGAATGGAATTGCTGGGTCATGTGATAACTCCATATTTAACGTTTTAAGGAATTGCCAAACTGTTTTCCAAAGTGGGCTGTACCATTGTACATTCCCACCAGTAACGCATGAAGGTTCTAGTTTCTCTATGTCTTTGCCAACACGTATTACTTCTGTCTTTTTCAGTAAAGCCACTCTAGTAGGTATGGAGTGGTATCTCATGAGTTTCATAGTTTTAGTTCTTACATTTAAGTTTATGATCTATTTTGAGTTAATATTTGTGTATAGTTCAAATAAGGACTCCAATTTAGTGTTATGCACTATTTGTTGAAAAGATTGTTCTTTCCCCATTGAATTGTCTTGCCACAATTGTCAAAATTCAGTTGACCATAAATGTAAGGGTTTATTTCTGTACTGTCAGTTATGTTCCATTGATCTATATCTCTCTCCTGAGACCAGCACAACACTGTATTGATCACTACAGCTTTTTGGTAAGTTTTAAAATCAGGAAGTGTGAGTCTTTCAAATTAGATCTTTCTCAAAATCATTTTGGCTATTCTGTTAATAGGTTGCATTAATTTTTATATGAATACCAGGATGAGCTTGTCTATTTTTGCCAAAAATGCAGCTAGCTGGGATAATTATATGGATTGTGTTCAATCTATAAATCAGTTTGAGGGATATTGCCATTTTAACAATATTAAGCCTTTTGATCCATGAACGTGGGATGTTTTTTCATTTGTTTAAGTCTTCCTGAATTTTTCAAACAGTGTCTCATAGTTTTCAGAGTACAAGTTTTATGTTTATTTTGTTAAATTTATTCTTGAGTATTTTATTCTTTTTGGTGCTATTATAAGTAGAATTGTTTTCTAATTTCATTTTTAAATTGTTCATTGATAGTGTATTGATATACAATTGAAATGTATATATTGATCTTATTTCCTGCAACCTTGCTGAATTCATTTCTTCATTCTAATAGTTATTAATATTTAACAGATTTTTTTTTTTTTTTTGAGACAGAGTCTCACTGTTGCCCCAGGTAAAATGCAGTGGTGCCATCTTAGCTCACTGCAGCCTCAAGCTCCTGGGCTCAAGCAATCTTCCTGCCTCAGCCTCCTGAGTAGGTGGGACTACATGGGCGTGTCACCACGCCCGGCTAATTTTTCTTTTTCTTTTCTTTTCTTTCTTTTTTTTTTTTGTAGAGACAGAATCTCACTCTTGGTCAGGCAAGTCTTAAACTCCTGAGCTCAAGTGATCCTCCCACCTTGGCGTCCCAGAGTGCTTGCTACAGGCATGAGCCCCACGGTACCTGGCCTATTTAGTGGATTTCTTAGGATTTTCTATATCATGTGTATATTCTTTTTCTTGCCTACTTGCCCTAGCTAGAACCACCAGTGTAACGTCAAATAGAAGCGAAGAGAATGGACATCTCTTTCTTGTTTCTGATCTTACAGAGTAAGCATTCAGTTTTCCTGTATTGCATATGTTAGTCGTGGGCTTTTCATAAATGACCTTTATCAGTTTGAAGAAGTTCCTTTCTAATCCTAGGCTGTTGAGTGTTTTTGTCAAATGATTTTTTTTGCATCTATGGTCAGGTTGTTTTGTCCTTTGTTTTCCTGTTCCATTCTGTTCTGAATGTTAAACTACCCTTATTCCTAGGGTAAATCCCGCTAGGTCAATAGTGAATAATCATTTTCACATGTTGATAGATTTAGTTTGTTAGTATTTTGTTAAAGATTTTTGAGTTTATATTCATAAGAGATATTGCTCTGTGGTTTTCTTTTCTCTTGATGTGTTTGATTTTGGTATCAAAATAATACTAGCCTCAGAATAAGCTGGGAAACATCCCCATCTCCTCTATTTTTGGAAAATTTGTGAATAGTTGGTATTAATTCTTCTTTAAATGCTTGGTAGAATTCACTAGTGAAGCCATCTGGGCTTTTCTTTCTGGGTAGTTTTTTAATTACTAATCTAATCTCTTTACTTATTATAGGTCCATTTAGATTTTTTATTTCTTCTTGAGTCAGTTGCAGCAGTTTGTGTCTTTCTGGGAATTTTGGCCATTCCACGTGAGTGAGCAAACAGGCTGTCACACAGTTGTTTATGATATTCCCTTATGATCCTGTTTATTCTGAAGGTCAGTTGTAACGTCCTGTCTTTCATTCCTGATTTTAGTAATTTGAGTCTTCTCCCTTTTTTCCCTTAGTCAATCTACCTACATGTTTTTTAGTTTTATTGATTTTTTTCAAAGAACTTCCATTTGGTTTTTTTTTTTTTTTTTTTTTTTTTTTT
>VBSM01000104.1:54886-71462 GCA_008086735.1 Cheirogaleus medius | reverse complement strand
GGGTCTCGCTCTTGCTCAGGCTGGTCTCGAACTCCTGAGCTCAAACAGTCCTCCTGCCTCGGCCTCCCAGAGTGCTAGGATTACAGGTCCATTTGGTTTTATTGTTTTTTTCCTACTGTTTTTCTGTTCTCTATTTTGTATGTTATTCTCCCCCTTCTGCTTGGTTTAGTTTTAGTTTGCTCTTATATCAGTGTTGTAAAGTATAAGACTAGATTATTGACTAGATGTTGGTAACGCCATGCCTCAGGTTGCAACAACCAGAAATACTCTAGATGTTGCTATATGTATATGTATATATGCGATGTTGCCCAGGCTGATGTCAAACTCCTGTGCTTAAGCAGTCCTCCTGCCTCAGTCTCCCGAGTCACTGGGACTATAGGCACATGCCACTATGTCCAGCAGAACTTTTTAAATATAGGCATTTACAGCTATACTTTCCCTTTAAACATTGCTTTAGTTTCCCATATGTTTTTGTATGTTGTGTTTTCTTTTTCATTCAACTCAGGGTATCCTCTATTTTTTCTTGTGATTTCTTCTTTGACCCATTGGTTATTTAAGAGTATGTTGTTCAGTTTTCACACATTTGTGACTTCCCAAATTTCTTCCTGTTACTGATTTCTAATTTCATTCCATTACAGTCTGGGAACGTACCTTGTATGATTGCAGTCCTTGTGAATTTATTGAGGCTTGTTTTATCGCCTAGCATCTGGTCTATCCTGGGGAATGTGCCATGTCTGTTTGAGAAGAGTATATATTCTGCTATTGTTGGGTGGAGTATTCTATAGATGGGCTGTTAGGTCTGCTTGTTTTATAGCATCATTCAAATCTTCCATTTCCTTGTTGCTCCCCATTTTATTTTTCTGTGTTTTACCTTGTAAGGATTGTATAATTATTATCCCATTTTACAGATGAAGAAAGGGTCAAAGTAACAGTCCTGAGATTTGAACCTAGGCTGCCTGGCTTCAGAGGCCATGCTGTTAACTGCTTCAGGCTTAGTGTCCCTTACCTGAAATGCTTGGGACCAGAGTGCTTCAGATTTTTTGGAATATTTACATATATATAATGAGATATCTTTGGGATGGGACCTGGACTCAAATCTAAACACAACATTTATTTATGTTTAATATATACTTTATCACATAGCCTGAAGCTAATTTTGTACAATATTTTTCATATTTTGTGTATGAAACAAAATTTTGACTGCAAGCAATCACCTGAAGTAAGATGTGAAATTTTCACTTGTGGCATCATGTCAGCGCTCAGAAAGTTTCAGATTTTGGAGTATTTCAGATTTCATATTTTCAGATTAGGGATGCTCCATCTGTATGTGAGAAATAATTGATAGAGCTTTTGTGTCACTTTGCATTTTAGTAAAAAAAGCACTTTCACTTTTTCCCCCATTCTCAACACACTTCCATGCTGATATAGAGCATTGTTTTCAACATTAAACTCATCCTACTAGCAGAGTCCACTGTGTATGATGAGTGTGGAATAGTTTTGGGGCAATGGTTTTAGCTGAATTTTATTACTGTGTGTTGTTTGGGTGTACTTGGATAGGCTTAGAAATGATCTTATATTTTCTATAGCATAACCCTTCATGTTATCCTAAGATATATTTCTCATTTATGATTACTATATTTTAGAGTTGCTTATAAATATTTTTTTTAAAGCAGGCTTTAGGAATGTTTGTGATAATTTTTGGGTTTGTGCTTTACTTTATTTTGAGGCATCTTGATTTGGAGGAGAGGGCTAAATTGTTGGGGATGGAGTTCTAGTCCTAATTCTGTAGAACTTTGCACAAATCTCTTAATTTTTTGACACTTTAACAAAATGACTTAGTAATACCTTATTTAGAACTTGGGCTCAAATGAAATAATGTTTGTAAAAGAGATCTGAAGGCTTACAGTATACCTGGCTATGTCCCAGGTGGGGGATGTTTCTGAGTCTTTTTTGTTAGAACTGAAAGCACCTGAGTGACAGTCTGTGAGAAAAGTTCCACTACTGGTTGTGTGACCCTAGAGAAGTTATTAGACTTCTCTGTGTCTCAGTTACTTCATCTGTAAAAGGTAGTATTATCCATACCTACCTTGTGGGAATGGTGTGGCGATTAAGGAATTAATACCTGCGAAGCACTAAGGGCAGTGCTTGTTAAATAGTACATATAAATAAATCGTTATTAATATTATTATTGTTGTATATGTCACGGAAGGAAAATAAAGTGAGTAAACATTCATATAATGCCAGATAAATTGAGGAAGTTTTTTTTTTTTAGACTTGTTTGCTTTGCTTTTTGCTATACTAAATCTATAATTTAAGCAACAAAAAGTTATTTGGAGTGTTCGAGGTTTTCACACTACATTTATTTTGTCTTCTGTGCAGAAAATTGCAAATAATGGGTTAAAAGAACATTCAGGTTTTGGTAATCAATCACAGTAAAGTCATTATCACCTTCATTTGTTAGTAAAACTGTACTTTTGGGAAAAAAATTACAAAAATGTTTAAACACTTACAAAAATGTGCCAGAGAGTGGAATTAGATTTATTTGCCCTGGTGGATGTGTTCCAGAATCTGAGCCCCAGCAGTGAGCTGTGCCGTCTCCCAAGCATGTCCCTGTGTTACCTTAATCAGGGCCGAGGCCGCCCCAGGACGCATGTGCAGGAGCTAAACAGAGTAATGCAACCCTGTTCCTGATGGGCCTAGAAGGAAGTCTCAACTGCGAGAGTTTGCTGCTTAGCACCAAAGTTCTTTTTCTCACTTCCGTTCTGCTGCCACTGCTTCCCAAGGTCTGCTGGCACCTGCTGGGGTCGAGTAGCACCCAGAAACTCCCTGGTTGAGGTCTCCAGAGCCAATATTGAGCTAAGGGATCAGAGAATTGAATTGCTGCCTTGGCTTTCCCCAGCGTCCGAGTGTCTCTGTTCCCTCTTCTTTATAACCTGTTCTAGGCCCTCTCTGAACTGTGCCAGTTTAATCTGACATGGCTCTGTGCTCTGGTTTTTCAGTCTGTCCCCTGAGGGGCACAGGTTGGGTAGGGCCTTTGCCATGCCATGATTTCCTGTAGTGTGGATTTCTAGATTTCTCTTTCTCCTGGGGCTTGATTCCTCAAGGCTGGTCTGGACACAGCACAGTCGAGGACCACACAGTTCACCCTTCCCCTGCCTTCTGCTCACGCCCTGCTCTGCAGGCCATGCACATGCACATGAGGGCTGCACGCCCTCCAAGTGTGTACACTCTTCCAGATGAGCCCGGCCCTCCTGTTCTGGCTGCGTGGGGCAGATCTGGGCTGCACCCCGGAATTCTTGCTGCTGAAACACTCAGAGGGTCTTATTATACATCTCATAACACTGAGTCTGAGGACTCCGTCCTTTTCAAGTTTGTAGTTATTCTTAGCTGATATAAAGATGCTCTTTAATGAGCAACTGACTTTTTCCCTTGGTCACTAGTCATTTTATGTATATGTGTTAGTTATCTTTGTTTATAAGACTAATCAGTCTTTTTGTAGAGTTCCCATTATCTTAGTTTTGTAAGAGGACCCTCAGTAGAATTGTTACGTTGGTAAAATAAAATAGACTTCACAGAATGAGATAGTTTATTAAATTATGTGTCATCACTTGGACAGTTGCTTTGTAGCACTGATAAAGCCTATAGCTTCTTATACTTCTTTAAAAGTAATTATATCTTGGTAAGTAGGGAGATGAGAGTGATACTAGTTCCAGCTCGATTAGAGAAAGGTTGGGGGAGAGACCTCCTTAATTATTACCATATCTGGTACGGTTTTTTGAGTTGCCACTTCCCTGTCTGCGGATTCTCATGTTTTTGAGGTTTGAAAATCCTTTATCCCAAACCTTTCTAACCACATCTTATTTCCTGAGCAGAATAATAGGTTGCCATCAAGTACAAAACACAGGGCATGGAAACATCTCCGTGGCTCCAGCTTTTAACTTCTCAGAACTCTTTATCAGTTGCTCCCACGTTGAAAATTTGGATTGAGCAGTGCTTGTCTTCCAACACAAACTTGAGAAACTGAGCCAGAGCACGCCCTCTGGGAGCGCTTGATGTAGGAAAAAGGGCATTGAGCTTCACAATGTGCAAAGCTTGTTCCAGAAAGTGCTGGGCTGTAGCACAAGGAAGAAGTGATACTTGAAACAGAGGATTGAAATGTACCTCATTTGGAATAAAGCTGTCTCTAAAATGAGTGTTTTTCTTTTGCAGACCATAATTGCTTTGGGAAAATAGGAAATTCACGCCCACTTTGCTCCTCATTTTACAGACTATAGACTTTTCAGCTATAAAGAGATTTGTGGAGTGTGTATTATGTTTAAGGACATGCCAAAGACCCTGGCAGGGGCAACCTTTCATGACTTCTCCATTTGTTCTCCCAAGAGCAGGGATGTGTTCTCATTTCAGCTGGCATTAGAAGGGTGACAGTGAGAAAGGGAAATCCTTGGAACATCGTCCAGTTAGTTGTTTTGTCACAGTCGTTCTTTCTTACTGCCATGGATGTGATTTTTTTGTGTTGCTAAGTATAGGAGACATAGGCCCTGAGGATGCCTCTGGACAACAAACAGTCTTCAGGAACAGAGGCTTATGTGTTCCTATTATGCTTGAAGAAAATATTAGCTGCACAGAAATGTGACCTAGTCCATGACAAATGAGAGCACGGAGGCTCTGAATTTAGTATGCTACTCTCAGACGCTTAGGCCAAGCCAGGCCTTGGCATGCACAACTGTACTTGGGTATCTGGAACAGGTGGCCAGTATTAAACAAGAAAAGGAGCAGAGGTAGGACAGTGTCTCCCAGAGCAGGGGACAGTCACTTCTTTACCCTCAGTGGCCAGCAAACGGAAGGGCCCTGTGAACTTCTGTCATGGTAATTTTAAGTTTCTGAAGACACCCTATAGCTAGTTCTGGCACTTGCTGCTTCTCAGGGTGGAAGTGACCACTCAAAGGTTCAGTCAGTCTCATCTCACAATGAATCTCTTAATCTTGGTGCCTGTTCCTGCTGACATAATTCTCTATAGGAAGGAAGGTATCAGGACAGTTCACATGGGAAGAAATTATTTGTAGGATAAAAATGTGTGGGTCACCCTATCTAGGACTTTGTGAATGTTTTGTCTCCCTTGAAATATTTCTATGAAAAAGAAGAAAAATACCAACCAAGGGGGAAAGACAATTCAGAAGGAAATGTCCTTCAGGGATGCTCAGAGATCTTAGCATGTTGAACTCCACTTAGAAGATCATAAATGTTCTGTGACCACACAGGCAGCTCTCTGCAAAGATTATTGAGGAGTTTGTATAAATGTGACTTTAATGGTATACGCATAGCATAACTGCATGAACTGTGCTGGACATATACATGTTTCTTTTTAATTTTTTCTGTTGTTTTTGGACATATATACGTATCTCCTTATGTATATTGGGTATTCAGTGAATATTTGATGTTCTAGTTGCATAATACCATCATATATTTGGGGTCAAAGCAGTTTTCAGCATATTTAGTACTCTGTATACTGAAATAGACACAATTCTGGTGTAAAATCCCACGGCATATGCTTTTCACACTCTGTGAGTTTACATCATTAAGAGAGGCCTATAATCTTCCCTCAGGAGTGAACACTTACAAACCTGTTTATCACAGCAGAATGTCTAAGCTACCAGTTTTCCTCTGATAGCGTTATTAAGCTTTCAGCACATAAGTTTATTGTTTGATTATATTTAAGCAATTTCAGCCTTTCTTTATATCTCATTGGCTGGATTTGAAATCCGTGTGCTTTTATATTCACTTCAGTAGTGGTTTAAATAAAGGTGACATTTTCTGTGATGCTTCCGAGTTCTCTGATAGCTCTTCCTTCCTTTTTGGCCGGACTGATAAAGGCCACTCCGTGGGCTCGTCAGGAGTCTCCGTCTCTTCATCTTTAGTGGGGGTGACGTTTCACTCACAGAATCTGTTATGGGGGTTAAGGGCTACCATAAATGCCCAAGCCTCTGGCTCACATTAGGTGCTCCACAAATTGTAGTTCTCTTCCTTTCTTTTCTCCCATAAGATATTTAACCCTTCTGTGTGCCAGTTAAGCATGTGGATTTACAAAAGCCAGAAAGTGGACTCTGTATGCTTTAACAGGGAGGTAACATAGACAGCATTCTGAGAACCCATAACAGTGCCTTGTGGCATTGCTGTGTGCCATATGCCTGAATGTCCATTCTGAACTGGGCAAATCCTCATTATTATTTGAACATTTCCCTTTTTGGGGGGTGTGATTGCTTGTTCTATGGTGTTTTTATCATTTTTAATGTAGATTTGCATTTATACTGTTAGATGAGACTCTGTGGTCCTTTATAGAATTTTTACTTTGCATTTTAGATCTGTGACTAGTAGACAGCTACCACTATTCTCTGAGAAAAAGAGTAGGCGAGAGTGATTTGTCAGAGAATTTTATTATTCAAATAAGATAAAAAGCATAAGAAAATATCAAATCTGAAAGTTGACTGATTTTAATTGACAGTCTCTTGTGTAGCCTGTTTTGCAGCTGCTGGACTTGACATTCTTCAAAACGTCTTCCCTTTTACTTTGTGTTGGTTTTTTTTTCTAATATCCCTTAACAGTCAGCACAGCTTATTTTATTTTTTTGAAAGAACATTTGAAAAATGTACTGTGGCGGGTGCTTACTTTTGACTCCGAATTTCTCTCCGAAGGACCGCCAGAGAGAGAGCTCACTCATAAACTATCCAAACGTCAGTCAAAAGCCGTTTTTGTCCTGTCACTGTTTCTCAAATTTATGATCTGGTTCATATTAAATAGGTGGGCTTTTTTTAGCATTTAGACAACTGGACACTAATATTTATAACTTAAATGTTTTTCTGTTTTGGCAGAAGTGGTGTTTGTTAGTTTGTCTCTTGAAGATCAAGCAGATGCAGAAGAAATTTTCTCTTTAATGCGGCAGTGCAGTATTTTTGACTATCTTGTTCAAATGTTTTAAAAGCTCAGTCTTACGAGGTAAAACTGGTGGATGGCATCAAAACCTGGAGCTTCATGCTTGCCCACACTTGAACAGTTGTGAGAGCGAGAAATTAGGTCAGGGAAGGTAAGGGATGGGTTTGCCGGGGTAGGATGAGGAGTGGAGAACAAGACGTGTCCTGGTCCCCTCTCCCACCATACCCCTTGTCTGGTGCCCTGAGAACTTTGAACAGACCCTCGTTTTACAGTATAAAAGTGGCAAAGTTGAGAGGAGGAGAGGGGAGCCTGCCTTCCAGCGTTAGATCACAGACTGAGACCTGCAGTGTGCTGGCTACAGTTCCACCGCTCACTTCTTAGGTCTTTATACCTTGCATTTTTCCGCCTTTGTTTAAATATCCAACCTGTCCAACCTGTTTGGGCTGAACAAGCTGGTGCTAGCAAACATTGAAGTATGCCCACTCACTGTCAGCCTTTTTCTGATTTGTTAAGGAAGGTGATTAGCGGCAACATCCGCCCCTCCCCCCAAAAAGTGAACAAGAAGCACAGAAATCTTAACGTGTGTGTTCATAGCATGGAATCCCATTCTCACCCGTGGCACATGTGTGTGCCTGTGGGAAGTTCTCCTCGGCTTCTTTTGGGGGCTTTGAGGTGCCTAATGCAGAGGTTGTCAGCCTTCATTGGAGAAATTTTGTATTTCCTTAAACCAGAGATGCAGTTGCATAATGGGTTCATTGGTATGTGGTGTCAGCACTTAATTCTTATTCTTCCTGCTTACATAACTCGGCTCGCTCAAGAGGTTGCTGTTCCAATTTTATGGGCGGGAAACTGAGGTCTGAGATGCTGGGTTCAGCCAAGATGGAAGCCCATCTTCCCTGACTCTCCCCTCTCCCTGGGTGTCTGTTGGTAGGACAGCATGCTGCTCCGCCCTCATAGCATGTCATTTGTCACTCTGGAAAGCAGAGGCCACACGTGTACCATGTCCACCGTTTTAGATAAAAGTGGCTGCAAACTGCATCAGTTGTGCAGAAGGGGCTCTGTTGCTGGTTTGTTTTGGCAGCTGATGTTTCTCTTTGGATTTGTGTATATTCATTCTCTCTCCAGCCTTGGTTCCCCTTTCCTGCTCAGTTGTTTTTCACCAGCCCCTGCACATTATAACATGGTATTGTCCCCAGAACGGTAGTGATGCTTCTGTTCCACCACACTCCTTCCCTGCACCCACCAGCTGTACCGTCCACGTTCCTCCTTGGCTTGGGGCAGACCATCTTGAATGGCTCCGCCTGAGCATTCTCGTTCCTCTTTTGGAAAAGGCGGAGAGTGTCTTCACACCACACTTTTATGAAGATAGTCATCTCTTTCTGCAGAAAGAAAATGAATGTGAATGATTAGGTTCTGCCTTCTTGAAGAAACCTAAAATGAACCCTCTTTAAGGCTGAAGTGAGAAGTGGTCTCTGTGACTTTAGCATTTCCACTGTACCAGGAAGCCTGGCTTCTGGCTTTGGGGGTTGGTGTATGGGATTCTAGCACTGCCAGGGGAAGCCAGTCTCTGTGGAGGGGCTGGCAATTACTCCCCCAGCGGTAATGGCTCTGGGCTGATGAGGCCACTTTGGGAATGGCGACTTCGGTTGGGGCTCCGTCACTCAAGACTGTAAACACGGGGCTCACTCCTGGGACAGGCCAGCTGTGAGCGTGGGATTTGGACCCCTGGCTATATGGGAGTGCAGCCCAGGGAAGGAGTGGCTTTCCTGAGATGTTTTAAGGGACTGTCAGGTGGGAGATGGTAACTCTCTACTTGTTTCTCCAGATTCACCTGGGGAAGGTCTGATCTCAGCTCTGTGTAAATGAGAGTTCTCTCTGGGTGAGAGAGAAGTCGACTTCCACCTCCAAGTTCATTTTTTTTTTTAAGAAGCTATGATTTTGCATGGAAATATGTAGTGTAGTATGCATCTTTGTGGGTTTTCTAAACAGGTATGGAGGGACTAAATCATATGGAGAGGGTAACAAATGAAAAATTATTTTAGCAAAACAAGAGCATGCAAAGGAAAAAGAAGAGTACAAGAGGGTTTAGGGTGTGCTGATTTAAAGGTGCAGTAGTTGGGAATTGTGTCTGGAGTGAAGATTTTTAAAAGGTTGACACTGGCTGACGTGGGCTGAGTGCCAAACCCCCAACCTCTGAAAGTCAGGAGAGGAGGGAGGAGCTCCAGAACCTGCAGAGAGGGGCCTCTGTTTCCTAAGCAGACAGCCCACAGCTAGAGAATGCCATGCCTCCTTCCTCTTCTAAAGCCAGCGGCTTCCGGAGGGTCGGGAAGGGCAAGCTGCAGCAGCCACTGGTGTCCTTCTCCTGCCGGAGGGGTGGCTGGGACCTTGCAGTGGGAAAAAGTATTCTTCAGGCATCATAATTCTAGCTCAGTCCATCATCGAGGGAGTGTTTGTTCCAAGATTCTCAAAGAGTCTTTAACCAGGACCAAGATAGAAAGGGAACTGCCCTCTCTAAACACTGCAGAGGAACTGAGATGGGAGAGCAGAAACAGTTGTCTAGCCGGAAGAACTGTGGCCCTGAGTCTGGAGCCAGAGAGAGCTCAGGTTTGATGAGCAATGGAGATGGAGCACCCCCAAAAGCGGTTGTTAATGAGGAATGTGAAAATGAACCTTGGTACACCCCTACTCTGAGTAAGGTTACTTAACTTTTAATGAAATTTAGCTTTATCCGTACACTGGCTCCATCAGAGTGCTATGCTGCAGTCAACAGATGAGAGAAATTCTCTACTCTTGGGACAAGTTGCCCTAGTACTGCTGAGAAAGAGGGTCTCGTAGAGGGAATCTGCACCGCGGAGGGTGTGATCTTTACAGACACCTCCCTGAGCAGAGGCAGTGGGAAGAACTTCAGTATTGAGACAGAGGTGCAAAGCACTTCACTTTGTCATAACCCCTGCTGGTTACATGGTCCAGCTCAGAGGACATGGGATCTAACCAGCCAGCACCAGGTGGGTGCAGCACCCAGGGCATTTTACCCAGAGCATCCCAACAGCCCTGAGAGCCACCCAGCCGACACATTCCCGCAGCAAGCCTGCAGACAGCAGTTTTACCCTTCATGCCAGGATGACTTCTGGACTTTTCTGAGAGTGCAGCCCCTTGGGTCAGCACAGGTACTTACGCATTGTCAAACCTTCCTCCATTCCCTGGCACAGCTGGTGTGACCTGTCTTCTGGACAAGCACGACTGAACCTGAACAACACCTGAATTACTAGAAGGTGCCTCTGCACTTACAGGTGGGGCCACACCAGGAACCGCTGAGTTGTTGCCTTGCTGTCCTCCCCCGCCCTCTCATGCTCTGTCTTCGCTCTCCACCCCCCATTTGCTTGCAGAAAACTTGATTGGCGTTGCAGGCATCACTTACAGCCCTTTGCTGTAAACTGCTGTCCTGGGCATTTGTTATGAAAACATGCACAAATCTTTCTGGAGACGTGTTTTTCTTTGGCCAGAAATGTAGGTTGTATAGCTGTGATTCTTCTTAATCTTACTCATTCCCTCTTTGGTTATCACAAGGCTTTGTTGGACAAGAAAAGCTAGCACCAGGTATGGATGGCGATGTAGCTGTCACCAGGCTGCCAAGAACTGTTTGAACCCTGTTGCCTTCAGTCTGGCGGGCCCCAGGCAGTGCCGAGTGCTCTTTGTATACAGTGTCCTGTGAACTGATGGAGTGGCCTTCCTTATAATGCCATCCGCTCAGAGGATCCAATAATTTAGCTCCTCTGTTAATAAACCTATGAAGAAGACTGAAAAGTTAGCAAATACTGGAGTGTCTAAAACTCTCCTGAAGTTTAGCCATCACACGTAAACTAGGTATAGGAGAGCTTGAAGAATATCTGAGACCTGGTGTGAGGACAGCTACCACTAGCTTTGTAATCTTTGGTTTGGGTCACTTTTAAACTTGTTGAGAGATTCCCAGAGGATTTTGTCCCCAGAAGAATTTTAAGAACATTAAATTTCCCATCTTTTTTTGTTAGGGATTTATGCCTGGTAAACTGATGTGGATACTGCTGGTGTATTGGAAGATGGGTCTGGGAGAAGTTTAATGCTTGTATCCAAAAATGTCAACATCCTAGTCAAATAGTTAACCAAAACTGCAAACAGTACAAAGGGCTGAAGAAGTTCACTGTGATCCTGTGGTTCTCACCCTTGGCCAGGCTTCAGTATCATCTGCAGGGCTCGTGGAATGCAGACTGCTGGGCCTGGCCCAGAGCCTCCCAGTCTGCAGGTGCGGGGTGGGGCCTGAGGATTTGCATTTGTGACACACTCCCAGATAGATGCCCATGCTGCTGGTCACAGGCCTGTAGACTGGCAGTATTATCCCCATTTTACAGATATGAAACCGCACCTGAGGTAGCCTAAATTACTGTGAAGTCCCAATGGTTACTAGGTGGCAGAACCAGGATCTAACATCTAAAATGTGTTACAGCTCAAAAACCACCCCAAGACTTCATTGCATCAAGTGTTCTCTCTCTGCTACACCATCTTCCCACCCAGATTGCTTCTTTACTCAAATTCCCACTTGCTGCTCAGAGCAAGCCAGTGCTTGAATGGCTAAGAGCTTAACCCCATTCCCAAATCTAATGACTTAACATGCCTAAGAAAGGTCAGCAGAAAGTTCCTATATTTGGAACTGGAAAGGAAGACGTTCAGGGAGGTGGGGATGGGGTGTTTTAGGGATTGGTCTGTCTCCCTGGGGTTAGTTACTTCATTGGCATTCAGCCCTCGTACAAGGTGTACTATTGGGTTTGACTCTGATCTCTTCAGTGTTCTCACGAACAGCCCACCCTACTAAAATGGACCTTCTCAAAGTTTAGAAAGCGATGATTACATTTACAGGAGGAAAACTTATAAGTTGAAAATTAATGTCCACCCCAAGATTCAAAGTAGACTCCTATCAGTGCTAAAAAGTAATCAGATTTAGGTTTTTAGAATTTTTTTCCCTAAAGTCCCTTCAGTGGGGCTATACAATCTCTGTATTGTTTACTGTACAATCTCTTATTGAGTTTGTTTATACTAAAGCCTAGTGAGGTAAATTCTAAGGTATCTTGGAACCTGAGGACATGTTATAGTGATACTCTGAGTGAAACAAACATTTTCTACATATATCCCCTCCCTTCCTCCCTCCCTCCCCTGTTCAAGGGTTCAGCAAATATTTATTTGTTTCTTCTTCCATCTAGCCGTTTGGCCGATACTTATTGACTACCTGCTATGTGTCCAGGGACTGGTGCAGAGAAAGGAGAGGCTGGGTTCTTGCTATAACGGAACGTAGTTTCGATTGAGGGCGAGGGGTAAATACAGGATATGTTCGTTTCCTGCAGTGTGCTGTGGAGGGGGCAGAACTGGGTGGGGGGCCTGAGAGCATCTGTATGGGTGGGGTGTGGAGCTCTGGGAAGGCCTCGAAGGTGGGATGTATGACCTGAAAGCTGGACGGCAGGAACCCGGCCTGGGAAGGTCTGGGGAGCTGCCTCCCAGGCAGAAGGAACAGCAAGTGCCTGAGTCTCAGAGTCAGAAACTAGTTGGATGAATTTGAGTGACCCAGAGAGGGCTACTCTGTCTGAAAGGCCTTGGGATGAAGAGTGCTCACTGACGAGGTCCAGGAATTAGGTGCGGGCCAGATTTAATTCTAAGAACAGGAGTGTCAGAGGAATTTAAGCAGGGAGAAGTGTGAGTGGACCTTTGTTTTTGAAGCTCACTCTGGCTGCTGTGTAGAGAACAGACAACAGGAGGGCAAGAGGGACAGCAGAGTGGCCAGTTTAAAATATTAGGACCAGTGTCATCATTAGTGTTTGTGCAGCTTGTCTAGCGGTAAATTATGATGTTACATCAATCCTTGGATCTAGATTTTTGCACTTGTCTAATTACTAGTCCTTAAGACAAACTTCTAAAAGAGGCATCACTGGGGCAAAGGACATACATATTTAAAATTCTGATCTCTGTTGCTCAGCCACTTTGCAGAAAGGTGGCTACTGATTTTCACTCCCACCAACAATGCGTGAGAATCCCAGTCTTCTGAACCACACCAGTGCTGCATATCGTAAGATTTCTTATCCTTGCCAATCTGGAAGGTGAAAACACGCCCAGTAATGGCTCAGGTACGGAATGGAGGAGACATGGTTTGACAGCACGTTGCATGAAGGAATCGTGGGGATCACAGTTGACAACAGCAGAAACGAGGGATGTAACACCTTGCTACACACACACACACACGGCAGAACCAACCCAGACTCCGTTTATGTAGCCTCTGGGGGTCGTAGCCCCAGCTGTGCACCCTGGTGTTTGTGTCTGGATCCAGCATTTCTTGAAAGATATCTGCAAACTGGCGAGTTTTCCAAGGTTAGTTAGCAGCCAGTATAATTCGACAGACTTGGGGGCAGAGCTGGGGTCGGGGAGGCTGGAGTCGTTTAATTTTGGAAAGAGAAAACTTTGGACAAATGTGGTCATGCTCTTGCGCTGTTTGAAGGGCTGCCTCATGGAAGAGAATGTAGCGGATGCTGTGTTGCCCCTGAGGACAGATAGACATTTAAAGCAAGGACAGAATCTCCAACTCAACACGGGGAAGATGGTTTTTAACAACTAAAATAGCTGGTGAAAATGGAGAAGTCCTTGTTGCCGGAAGTATTCAGGCAGAACTAAATGGTGACTTCTCCAGTCTGCTGTGAAGAAGGACTCTCTGTGCAGAGCGGGATAGCAGCTCCCAGCCAGCTTGGAGGCTTGTCGTCATTCACTGACACTTGGAAATTAGCTGGATTAGCCCTTGAAATAAAACCTGAGAGAAAAACATGTCCGTGCCTTCTAAAGACTAGGATTGTCTCTTCCTGGCCACCCCTGCTTTCTGTTCTGGCCACAGCCTGAGGGGAAGAGGCCATTAGAGGCGCATTATTGTCCACTTTCCACGAGCTTTTGGGAGGAAATGGGCAGCTGAAGTTACCGCTCCTGCTGTCAGAGGCCAGGGAAGCAGAGCAGCGGGCAGGTGGGGTAAACTCTGACTACATCACATCCGCTGGCATACCTGGCTGCACCTCTCCAGCCCTGGAAGTTCACCGGTGGCTGAATGGAGGTCTTAAAGGAGCCTGCTGCTGTTGGTCATCACATGGTTGGGAGGACAAATTGAGAACTGCCCATGTGGCCAGCAGCCGGAGCAGGGCTTTGATGCTGAGGCTCTGTCGGGCTCGGGCAGAGGGCTGGCGTGGGCCGCTGTCCATTAGGCCACCCTGACCTGCTTTCCTCCATCTGACTCCAGTCCTTGAGCGATTCTGGAAGTAGGGAACGTTCTTTGCCTGAGCCAAGGGCTCCTTGCCTCCTTCTCTCCCTCGTCCAAATTTGGTTAGAGTTTGGTACCAGTTGTTCCACCTTGGGCTGCACCCCACCAGAGAGGAATGTCCAGGTTCAGGTTATGCATAGCCCTAAGATTCCAGCCCGGGATCTGTAACAGAGTTAACTGGCTGACGTGGTCTTTGGAGGGAGGTTGGGGTGGGGGAAGAGCATGACCGTCGAGTCGCACGCTTGGGTTGGCTCAGGCTGTGAGGCCACGGGCAGCAGCTCTCTGCACCTCAGCTGCCCCCTCTGCAGAGTGGAGACAGCGATCCGTGCGAAGTTCCCACTAGGCCCTCCTCTTCCGCTCCTTTATAAAAACAGCTTCTCTCATAAATCTCAAGAACAGAATAAATAAAGCATCGTTTCGTATTTCTAGGAACATTGTATCATATGATTGAAAAGATGTAGCTTGAAATGGGCCCATGAACTGTTTACAGTTGTCAATCTGTAATTTCTAATATTCTCATCGTATCAGCTGTAGAAAAGAGTGTGAATTTTGTTAGTTAAAACTAATTTTTTATAATTATTGAAAGGCAGGTTTAATATTAGTTTATAATACATCCCTTGTATGATCATACTTTGTAAATTCTTAGATGCTTTTTAAAGAAGAAAAATTAGCATTTCCAAAATTGCGATGTGCCATGCAATAAATGCCAAAAGAAACTTGCCGGCCCTTTTCTCCTCTAAACGCTGATATTAAGTGATGGTGTATTGGAAGATATACTAGGCTATAGGCATGCGCCACCATGCCCAGCCAATTTTTATGTTGCAAAATAGGGAAATTGAGACTATCTGTTTGTAATGTCATTCTTTTCCTATATATCTTAAGGTGTTTATCTTAGAATTTAGTAAAGGAAGGTCACTTAAATTGGGTCACCCGTAAGACTCTCTTTTTGGAACAGACATAAACATATTATATGTAAGACTTTCCTTCTATATGTGTTTCCTAGTCCTGAGTTGCAACGTGTAACTTTCTCATTCCATGTCTAAACTACTCTCAGGATCTATAAATCTACATAATACCATGAGCAACATGGAAAGGCTTTCAGGTCTTAAGCACTGTGGCATCTGCTCTGTCAGCACGTCTCAGATTTGACCCCAAAACGCTTCCAAAGGCAGAAGAGAGAGACATGTACAAAGGGTAGTTTGGGGGGGAGGGTAGGGTTGGGGGGTGAATTCTGGGGCAAATACAGAGTTATGCGGTTTATGAGCTCGTGGCACAGTTTAGATATCTGGGAATTCATTATTCCATAGAATTATGTGCCCTAAAACAGTATTTTTGTCTGAGTAAGTAGAACAGGTCACCAGATAGCTAGTTTCCATCTCACCAGTGCCAGTTAAGTTCGCGACCATCTTCCAACAGACAGCAAGACACTGAGCAGCACTTCGAGGTAGCATTTGCAAGAACTTTGAGAGAGGTTCAAGGAAATTGTAAAGTTTTAAAAAGAAGTTACTGTATAATTTATACCCTGTATCTCTTAACTAAAATATTTTAAGTACCAATACCAAATACGAGCAATTTAAAAGAAAGAAGTGAAACGACTGTTCTGTTAGCTCACTCTGTGTGTGTGTGTTCTTTTCAGACACATGAAGATCCACGAGAAGGACCCCAACAGTGCCGCAGCTGCAGCTCCTCCGTCTCCTCTGAAGCGCAGGCGGCTGTCCTCCAAGAGGAAACCGAGTCACGATGCCGAGTCAGAGAGAGAAGACCCAGCGCCAGCTAAAAAGGTCCTCTCGGCTCCCAGCACAGACGTGCCTCCTCAGGGGACCGTTGTCAGAGATGCCTCTAGTCTTTATTTTCTCAGCGTGGGGACTTGGCAGACATCCATCCCAAGCTTTTAACCTGTGTTTTCCCACACTGTTTTTGCGGAGTGTCTAAGAAAAGAGTACCTGTGTGCACGTCCTCTTTTGAGCTCCTCCACTGAGCCCACAGATGAAATGAAGAGCTTTTAGAATTGTTTCTATGCTTTTCATATTTTTTTCTAGCTAAAATGGAAGCCTCATAAACATTAGAGACTCTTTTATTCTCACTCTTTGATTCTGTGCCTGGCAGACACCAGGTGTTCCATGAGAACATGTGGAGTGGATGGAGGGAGGGATGGATGGGTGGGCTGGTGGATTGATGGTAGTGTTCTGTGAGTATTTGTTGTATGAATGAATGAATGGCCAGTCATGTCCTTAATACCCAGGGGTGGGGAGCACAGCCCTTCCTTTCAGTATAAGTCTCTATCTAGCGTTGGCCTCTCTTCTGAAGCCAAGCCATGTGGGAGACCTCCTTCAT
>VBSM01000104.1:22314-48899 GCA_008086735.1 Cheirogaleus medius | reverse complement strand
TAAGAAAAAAAAAAAAAAGACTTTTGGTGTCCTTGTTTTCTATGTCTATAAATCACATTGCTGATAAATTTGCCTTCGGGCTTGACCCTTAATCTGTAGCATGTATACATGCTCCCTTCCCATTTTAGGTACTTCCTGAAGGTTATGTGGGCAACTGCTCCAGTTAGTGGTTACAGATTCCAGACTCCTATTTCAGGGCTAATGCTTTTAATGGTGCTAGTTGTTCCTGGTAAGTAACTTAGCCCTACTGTGAGCTGTCACAATGCTGGCTTTATTTGGGGCTGGTTCTTTGCCATTACTTCCTATAGAGAATGCCCATACCGTAATAGCGTATTTGTCATACCACATTTCTACCCCAGCCCAGGATTATGAGGTTTTCTTTTTTAAAAAATAAACAGAGAAAAAGAAAGAAGAATGTCCCATCTTCTTACAAGGACATCTGCTGTCAGAAGAACAGATATCTCAGTGCCCTGTCCAATTAGGCATGCTCTAACACAGTGAGTTCTCAGTTCAATGACTTGTTAAAAATTTGATTTTACTTTTTTTTTTTAGGCCTGAGAGAGAATCTGAGTGTAGACGAGAATGTTATTTGTTGCATTAAAGTCCTTTGAGAATTGAAAGGACAAAACCTCAGCCAACCAGTGAGAGTGTTTCCTTGACCTGCGGGAGCTGGTTCATTCCACCCCTCATCTTGCTGTCCCCTCTTCCTCTGGTGACTCGAGGCCTGTGGTCGAGCAGTGGCTGGCAGGGGTGGGTCTCTGTGACTCCAGGGCAGAGTGGAGTTTGGCTCTTGTGAGAGTCAGACTCCTCTGACCACAGTAGCATCGTGCTCTTCCCTGCCTGGCAAAAGCCAGAGCCAGTGTGCTGTGGGGTTTTGCTTGTCTGTTAGATTTTTGAAGAAGGGACAGGAAGCGCTGTGGATAAGAGAGTTTAGAACTAATTCTTGCTGTGACAGCGCCTGCCTACACCATGGACAACCGAAAGGCACTTCTCGAAGTACATCCCAAAGGCTCTCTCTGATCATGGGCCCCCAAACCCCAGTGATGGCAGCCCCCTTGCTGCCAGCTGTGCCTTGACATTCTGACAACCACATGGAAACTTGGCTCACCTTGTGCTGCCAGGAGGCGTTTCCTTCCCCTGGGTCCCCAGGCCCTCCTGTCTGTGCTTCGTACCTACCAGGACCCTCAGTGGCAAGTGGTGCTGAGGGAAGCGGGGAGGGAGGAGATAAGCTGCAGCCAGCCGCTTCCCCTCTGCACGCCCAGCGCCACAGCCCTGCCCTGCCACCCACCCTGCAGAACTGCTGCAGCCCCTGCTCCCCGAAACAAACTGCCACCGCCGAGCAGCCCTGCCGGAGGCAGTACCCCGCAGTCCATGGGCTGGGGTGTCATACATGGGGGTGGGGAACGGTCAGAGCTACGCCAGCATTCTAAATTAAAATTTCTCATCCTCTTACAGAAACGTTGGCTAACGTGCTAGAATTCAGGTGTTTTCTGGGTGAAATCAGTTCTTGTGCACTGCCTTGGGATACAGAGACACTTACTTTGTGAACACTGGTTTGGAGCTCACACATTCTGAGCAGTTTCTGTAAGCTGAAGTTAGGCTGAATGTCTGTCTTGCGGTTCACATGTAATCTTACCATAAACTGTCCTTTGGAGGCTTGTCCACTGAGGATCTTTTTTTTCCTGAGAGTAACCTATTTCCATATGTGATTTTTAAAAGAAAAAGAAAGCTTTATTTTTAGAAAGGTTAATGGGGCTTCTTTAAATGCTACAGATACCCTTTCTCCAAAGTATATTTACCTTACCTCAGTTTCCATTTGGAAAAGTTACTCTCAGTTTCCAACATAGGGCCATCTCTATCGCCAGAAAATCAAAAGGCAGCCAATCAGATTTGTGCCGTTTCCCTCTGGCACATTATCAAGGTCTCTTGCAAAATGAAGTTTGTCCTACAGCTCTCCCCTCTCCTGTGACTCTGAGCGCAGTTCTACCCCATCTAAATATTTTTTAATCGTGCTCTTTACAAGTTCTTGGCAGGGTTGAAATACCCCACAAACCAGAGTGAGGAGAAAGTTGTGGGGACCACTGGCCAATGCAGGGGTCTTAATGAAGATAGACTTAATGAAGCCCAAGTGAAGTTTGCAAATACCCTGGAGCCTGCCGCTGGCTCTGCATCCAGCATCTTGGTCCACAGATTTACAGTGACCTCCATTGTCCTTGAAGAGCTGCTTAGAAACAAGGTTGCAAAGCGTTCTCCCAGGGGCCTTGGGAGGGCTAGTTGAACCTGAGTGTCTCTGCCTGATAAAGGATGATCCAAATATTCCTGGGTGATGGTTTTCTGCTGGTTTTATTTAAGATCTATCAACAGGTGCTGAGTGTGAGGCAGGGAGGCAGGTGTTTTTCTGTGGGTGTTTCCTTCTTCCTTTTAACCAACCTCATGATGTGCTTCTGGTTTCAAAGAAGGATTTTTGTTTTCTCTGCCACTTTGGAGCCACTGGTTGTGAGATGACGTTCTGTATCTTTTCAGAAGTGAAATAGGAGGGCCTTGGTTGAAATCCCACGAAAAAGAAGGCGTGAAGTGTGGCTCCAGACCTTGCTTGGCCTCTGTTAGGAAGCCGAGCGTGTGTGCGGGCTGAGGGAGCATGCCCTTTTCTCTGAGAGGCAGGCGAAAAGCAGATGGGACAGGGGGCTGGCCAGAAATGACAATACTTTCTCCCCACGTGTCTCAAGATTACACCAAAGAGTGAGGTGGATTGTGAAGTTCTTGAGAAAAGAGAGAACACATCCATTTGAAATTAAAACTCAATTTTTCCTGCATTTTCATATTTGCTAAAACATTCCAGGAAATGGGCTTTTCCTCATTACTTTTTCTCCTAGCAAGATAAAACAATGGTTAAATTTGGAATTGCACCTAGCAGTCTTCAAAGCACTTTGTTACCTGTTATTCACTGTGACTGCAGAGATCCCCATTACAGATGAGAAGGGAAACTGAGGCTGGGAGAAGGAAGGGGAAAGAGATTACAGAGATGAGTACAGTATCGGCAGTGTCTATTCTCTGGGAGCTCTAATAGGCTTATAGCTTAAGATGTTTCCAGATTCTAGATTCTTGCACTTAATTCTCACTATAATTTATTTCCCAAACTTTTCTAATTATAAAAGAGTCAGGTGGTATGCGTATTCACATACAGATTCTTACACCCATCCTCTAGTTATTCTGATTTCAGCAGGTCTGGGGTGGGATCCAGGAATCTGCCTTTTTAACAGGGTCACAAGGGTATCTTATCTCAGGCATGTTTGGGAAATTTTACACAGCCAGCAACTAAAATGCAGACGGAGTCACACAATCTGAACTCCCCTCTCCCACCCTAGTGACTGTGGTCCTTGAGCCCATCCCCCTGCCCCTCCCTGCTCCACAGCTGCCTCCCACAGGGACGCAGAGCTGTGACTGGTACTGGGCAGTTTTGCCATGTGCTGATTGAGCACCTGCTATGTGTGAAACTCTGTCCAGAAACAGGAGGGATTTAGAGAGTGAGTGAGAGAATAGAGGAAGAGATAGACACAGAGATAAGTGATGAAAACTCCATGTTGTTAAAAATTCATTGCCGCCATAGAGGAACAGTACATTCTAAATCTAATTGCCATAATAAGAGGCATTCTCCATTCCCTCTGTAAACCTACTTGTTGATGTCACACTAAGTATTCACAGCCATTAGGCTATACACGAATACAGCAGTCTAAAAAATGGAGAGTGTTCAGGAGGATCTCTGGGATATGGGGAGGAAAAATAGAACTTTTTTAAATCTCATCTTTAAACAAATTTGTATTTTATATTTTATAGTATGCCTGACACATTATATATATACATGCTAATGTATGTTATTTGTATAAATACATATGCAGATATATACACACATACACATTTCTCAGTTAAAGAGCAAACAGATATAGGCCACACGCTCAAAAATTATTTTACTGGTAAGATATGGTTCACAGCTCAGGAAGTTTGCAGCTCACTTTGCAGGCCCACCTGCCCACCTTTTGTAGTTGACTTGCATGCTACCCAGAGTCAGTATTACTTCTTCCCAGCCTGTTTGTGTTAGCAACACCTGTAATCATTTACTATAATTTAATCAAATTTTATACAAGCCGGTAAAATATTGTTTAACAAAAGAAAAGAAGAGTCTCTGTAGAAACTTAAGTTAGAAAGGCTTGTTTGCAGTGCACATTGGAAAGAATGTTTTTTTAACTGCTGTCAAATTTAGGGTAGGTGAGCAACCTATGCACAGTTGAGAGAAGTAATCGTAAAAATCTAGGATTCTGCTTTAGTTCGGTTTCTAAAAATCTAAGTTCTTGCTCCACTTTAAAGAATCTAAAGCTGGAAATCAAAGATGTTGTATTATAAGTAGGATTCATGCAATGACAGTGACATGGAACTTTAGTCAGTGGAATAAGACTGAAACACGAGTCCTTGGCCCTCCATAGGAAGTTTGGCAAATGTCTGTACAGTTGGTTCTTTATTGTGGTAGGTGGATTCTGTGAAGTAGCTGTGAATACTGCACCACTGCCCCTAGGGTTAGGTTCCTGAGGGCCTCTAGTCACATTTTTGTAACTAATCAATATATAACCTTGTTTTATGTGTATTTCTGTTTAAAGGTATCTTATTTAACATATATTGTTGATTTACTAACATTGAACTCAGTGACCGACAGCACCATCACTCGTGCCTGGATGAAGCTCATGTAATGCACCTGCTTTCTTCATAAGGCGCATCACATGGCCTTGTTTGCTTAGGGACATCAGACAGCGTCTGGGGACATTTTAAACATTGAAATCACCAGCAAAAAAGGCACCAAAATTTCGAAACCGTGGCACAAAATAGATAGCAAAAGGACATTTATTTACAGCATGAGAGCTGAAATGAAGGCAGAGTGTAGTCTCTTCCTACCTCAGCTAGAAACATGTGAGTCAGGCAACCCAGATTTATCATTACTCCACACATACCTGTGATGACTGTGAAAGAACCACAAGTATTGATTTTGGATTTACAAATAAATTTGAGCAAGGAGACAAATTTGTAAATACAGAATCCACAATAGGAAGGATCATTATTTTATTATATTCATTTACATTAAATACATAATGATATGTTTTAGACATACCGTGTGTGTATGTTTGGTTAAATACAGTATTTAAGGTTTGTGTGAATTATTTTATGAGCTCTCCTTTTGACTGGCTTTGATTAGCAAGCCTTCTCTGCCAGCCGGAATCCTGCTGTACTCAGGAGAGGCATGCTGGGGATACATGCAGGACTTCAGGTGTGTCCGAGTGACCATAGACTCATTTGTTCACACTGACGTTTTTTTATCTCACTGGATTGTTTGGATGAAATGAGTATAGGTGTGTGTTGCAACGTCCCAGCATCCAGGACAGTGCACAGCAATAATAACAATTTTAAACTTTCAGCAAATACTGTACACAAAATGTAGGTAGTAAGTGCTGATTATTACAAGAAGAGTGAATTATTATAGACTTCAGGGGAAAGCACCTGCAGGATCCTCAGGGTGACAGGTCTCGCTGCCTTTGCACTTGGCCTGGGCTTGGGTCTTTCTTCCCTCCTCCTTATTCTCACCTCTCAGGGAAGCCGCAGGCCAACTTCCAGGCCCCACAGCTCCCCTGAACTATCTGCAGTTTATAAAGTACCAAACCAGATGGTGCTATAGGCATGAGCACCTAGCCTGCCCTGAGCATAAATCCCACGTTTGTGGAGGCTTCTTGAGCCCTAGCCCCTCATGTGGTGGGCGTGCTGGAAGAAACACGGTCTTGCTAAGGCAGTGGGCCCCTTCATGTTCCATGTGCCACGAGGGCACTCCCATGCAGGGATTTGTCTTCTGGAGTTTTTATAAATTGAGCCCCCTGTGTAAGCCTGCTACAGAGAGTAGTCTGGACATCATTAAAGCTTGGGAAAAGAGGCAAAAATGTCAGCCCACTGTTTGTTATGTGGTATTTCTCTCTTCTAGACATATTAAGGAACATTTCAAACATACACAAAAGTAGAGAAGACAGTAGGAACCCCCATGTGCCCTCATTCAGTTTCAGGAATTATTAGCTCACAGCCAAGTTTGTCTCGTCTCTTCCCCAACCCAGATAATTTCAAAACAAATCGAAGGTACCCCATATTTCATTTATAAATATTCATTACATATCTGATTCAGACATTTCTGTGATCTTTCAGTCCAGTACAGAGCTTCCAGCTGACAGGCGGCAAGGCGATGGTCTGGTGACCATGTGGAGTGTGCAGCTGAGCTTGAGCTGGGCGGCCTGAGTGACGGTGGTGGAAGAGAGGGAACTCCATCTCCAGGGCAGAGGGCAGCACGAGGCTCTCGTCAGCCTCCAAGGGTCACCCTCCCCTCTGTGTGTGCAGCTCGGAGCCTTGAGCACGTTCTACCCAGGAAGACAACTTGCACATTCTGCTTCCCTGCTGAGTTTGTCTCATAGCCTGTGACTTAGACGTCTGGAAACTTAGGCATCTGGGCCCCCAGTGTGAGGATTTCCAGTCCCTAAAAGTGTTCTGGGTTATCTGGATCCATCCTTTCCCCGGCGCCTTGACCACACTGGTGAGCTCAGCAGAATTCCCTCAAAAGAAGCATTGTGCTGTGCGTGGCTCGTGGGAACCCCCCGCATTCTAAATGCAGTTGACTGATGACAGGAATCTTGGTGGGGAGAGGAGCCAGGAGAGGTGGCTGCGTGGCGGAATTGAGTTGCGCCTCGCCAGCCACGCCATAATAGGGCAAGCACGGCTGCACGTACCTGGCACTTCTTTCTTTCAACACTTCGTGAAAGTGAGTTTGGCTGCTTCATGGGTGATTTCGTTATCTCTTTATTTTCAGAGAAGAATTTCAAAGCAAAAAAAGTTTCCATTGAGGTGTATGCAGTGCAAATGTGAGCAAGTTGCTTGACCTCTCTGTAAAATAGAGACAACAGAGCCTACCTTAGAGGTTTTATGAGGACCAAATACATCTGTGTGTGTCAGTGCGCGGAATGGTGGCACACAGCGCTGTCTAACAGAGCCGGCAGCGTTCGTGGAAACGTGCTACAGCTGCACTGCCCAGCACATTTGAGCCCTTACAGTGAGGCTAATGTGACTGAGGAAATTTTAATTAATTTAAATTTAGACAGCCACGTGTGGCTTTAGTTGCCACTGTCTTCATTGCAGGTCTAGGGGATGTTGTTAATGTCATAATTATTGTATCATTTTTAATATAGTTCTCAGCGAAGACCTAAAAGTCAACACTGGTATGAATAGCAGAGACAGTATCATACAGTGGTGTTCGCTATGCATCTGTGTGGCCCAGGACATTTAGGGCAGTGAAGATCATCTCTGAAGTGAAGGGTCATGATTTTGAAGTAGACTGCATTTGTGGGAGTCTTTCAAGGAAGGGGAGACAGCGGGAAGTTGGGCTCACATTTTGTCTTTACTTCTTACTGGCTATGTTACCTCAGTCATGTTGCTTAACGCTTTTGATTCTCAGTGTTCTCATCTGTAAGATGAGGGTCATGACATGTACCTGCCTGCCAGGGTCCTCATATTTGCTACCCTGGCAGGGTGCCTTGCACTTAGTATGGGCTCAGTAGATGAGAGCTATGATTATCTTTCAGATAGTGATGATGGTAATATCACAGTTTAATACACAATCATTGTCACTTCTAATTCACTTGGAGAATTTAAAATAATAATTTTATCCCTATCAGAAGCCAGGGATGCTGATGTGATTGCTCTAGATGCTACATAAATGTATGCTTTTTGACTTTTAAACATTTACATAGTAATTAGAATCTATTGAGCTAAGGAAGGGAAAAACTTCTTCCTCTGATCCCTCTGTCTACACTGCATGATTTGGATAAGAACAAGCAGGTCTGCAACGGTGGCTTCAAGTTCCCAGCTATGTTCTCGTGGTACAGACATTGGATGTTTGGGTCACATGTACATCTTGTGCTGCCTGCAAAGGTTTGATATCCAGAAGTTGGTAGAATATAATTTTTTTTTTTTTAAAAAAAGAAAGTTTTTTGGTGCTAACAATGCAGACTGGCTTCTTGATATCCTATCATTTTTATTTTGTTCAATTAAAATGAAGCAACTAAAAATGTAATAAGGCTAATGGACAGTGGAAACTCCTACTCAGCTGCCTCCTCATATCTTGTCCCTCTCTTCTCTTAGATGTGACATTTGCTGTGTCACCTTCCGAACACATCGAGGACTTCTGCGCCACAATGCACTTGTCCACAAACAGCTTCCCAGGGATGCAATGGGAAGGCCTTTCATACAGAACAACCCTTCGATTCCTGCTGGCTTCCATGACTTAGGATTCACTGACTTCTCCTGTAGGAAGTTTCCTCGCATTTCTCAGGTATTCTGATCAGCTTGTGCAACCAGCTGGCAGCTGCCTCCATGGTCCACATAGTTGGACTAAACTTCCTTAGCTGGAGGTTTCCTTTCCTTAAAATATTGTCAGTTGGTATTTATCTTTTTCATTACACCTTTTCTTATAATTCAGCTTGGCCCTTTCAGTCTTCTTGGGTTGTTGGGTTGAGAGGGATGGGTGGTCTTTTATTTGGGGTTGAATTTCCTATTAGCTTGCCTGTGAATCTAGCTTATCAGTGCCTTCTGCTTGTTCTTGGGGCTTTGGTATTTAAAGTTGTGAATTGTAAACCATCCCAGCCCTATCATAATTTGAATTTGCATTTTTAAATATCTTTCTTTAGTATTTGCATTACAGATAAATATTTCCAATATTGTAGTTTCTATTAAAAATGATTTGGGTCATTGTTGACCTGAATAAGAAAGAAACCCTATTTGTTTTCTGCTTATAAAACTGCTGTCCCCAACCCCAGGGCCACAGGTCGGTACTGGTCCTCGACCATTTAGGAACTGGGCCGCACAGCAGGAGGTCAGTGGCAGGGCTAGGGAGGGAAGCTTCATCCATATTTACAGCCACTCCCCATAGCTGACCATTCCCTCCCATCCCCTGCGCCCCTCACTTCAGTGGAAAAATTGTCTCCCATGAAACCAGTCCCTGGTGTTTGGGGACCGCTGTTACAAAGCATCTACTAAAACTACTTTGAAATTATTTTTTTCTATTTTTTAAAATTGAGATGGAAGGTGTCAACAGTGAAATGCTTCAAGTGCACAAGCCTCACGCTCAATGGATTGTTCCATATGTGTATACCCATGCAGCTCCTGATTACCTTGCCTCATGCCCTTCCCAGGCAATGTCCCCTCTCCCACCATCACAGAGGTAGCCTGTTCTCCAGCCTCTGTCACCATCAGTTAGTTTTGCAAGGCACCCATTTTTTTAACCAAAGTCCTTTTTATTATTCTTACTATAACAATCAGTTGTAACAGCCACTTGGTTTTCCAAAGACTTTCTCTCAACAGACATTTCATTCCAAGCAAAAAGGAAAAAAAATAGACAAATACATATTTTGTCAATGTAAGTAATGAGCTACCACCATCAGTTACCAATATCTTTTACCCTAAGTGGGCCAGATTCCTATCGTTAAGAGTTATTTTCTGGAAATCTTTTCTTTTTGTTTTTTAATTTCAGAATATTACAGGAGTACAAACGTTCTGGTTACATGAATTACTTTTGTATCATTTGAGTCAAAGTTATAAGTGAAGGCACCCATTTTTAAAAAGAATTAATTCTAGCTTCATGATATTGTTACCTAAATGTACTTTGGTCCTCTGGTGAGATACCCTGGGGAGTGACGTCCTTCATCAAACAAACATGATTCTTAAGATGTTTTGTGGCTTTCTTTATTCAATCTGGGGTTAGCAAGCAAGCAGTCACACCTCCTTTTATATTATGGAGAAAGGCAGTATACTGGGACAATTGTACAACAAATACTTTCTGCATCTCTGTTTAGTGATTTCTTTCTCAATCCTCACCTTTGTGCCCTTGCTTTTGCTGGTGGTTTCCACACAGGCCTGGTGTGAAACAAACCTGCGAAGGTGCATCAGCGAGCAGCACCGCTTCGTCTGTGACACCTGTGACAAGGCATTCCCCATGTTCTCCTCGCTCACCCTGCACAAGCAGACCCACGTTGCTGTGGACCAGGGGCAGGAGAAACTGCAGGCCAAGACCCTGCCTGGTGACGCCCCGGACCAGAAGGTCTTCTTGGCCTTGCTGGGCCTGCAGCACACCAAAGACATCAGGCCTGCCCCCACCGAGGAGCCCCTGCCAGATGACAACCAAGCAATACAGCTCCAGACACTCAAGTGTCAGCTACCTCAGGACCCTGGCTGCACCAGCGTGCTGAGTCTGTCTCCTTTCGAAGCTGCTTCCCTGGGCGGTTCTCTCACGGTCCTCCCTGCAACCAAGGAGAGCATGAAGCATCTGTCCCTGCAGCCCTTCCAGAAGGGCTTCATCATCCAGCCGGACAGTAGCATCGTGGTCAAGCCTATCTCTGGCGAGTCAGCCATTGAGCTGGCCGACATCCAGCAGATTCTGAAGATGGCGGCCTCGGCTCCCCCTCAGATCAGTCTTCCGCCTCTCTCCAAGGCCCCTGCCACCCCCCTGCAGGCGATTTTCAAGCACATGCCTCCTCTGAAGCCAAAGCCCCTGGTCACACCGCGGACGGTGGTAGCCACCTCCACGCCCCCGCCTCTCATCAATGCCCAGCAGGCCTCGCCGGGCTGCATCAGCCCCAGCCTCCCGCCGCCACCCCTGAAGCTCCTCAAAGGCTCGGTGGAAGCGGCGTCCAACGCGCACCTGCTGCAGTCCAAGTCCGGGGCGCCGCCAAACGCAGCCACGCAGCTCTTCCTGCAGCAGCCGCGGGTGGATCTGCCCGGCCAGCCTGAGATGAAGACGCAGTTGGAGCAGGACAGTATCATCGAGGCTCTGCTGCCGCTGAGCATGGAGGCCAAGATCAAGCAAGAGATCACCGAGGGGGAGCTCAAGGCCATCATGACAGCGCCGGGTGGCAAGAAGACGCCCGCCATGCGCAAGGTGCTCTACCCCTGCCGCTTCTGCAACCAGGTGTTCGCCTTCTCCGGGGTGCTGCGCGCCCACGTGCGCTCCCACCTGGGCATCTCGCCGTACCAGTGCAACATCTGCGACTACATCGCCGCCGACAAGGCCGCGCTGATCCGCCACCTGCGCACTCACAGTGGGGAGCGGCCCTACATCTGCAAGATCTGCCACTACCCCTTCACTGTTAAGGCCAACTGCGAGCGGCATCTGCGCAAGAAGCACCTCAAGGCCACCCGCAAGGACATCGAGAAAAACATTGAGTATGTGAGCAGCAGCGCGGCGGAGCTGGTGGACGCCTTCTGCGCCCCGGACACCGTGTGCCGGCTGTGCGGGGAGGACCTGAAGCACTACCGCGCCCTGCGCATCCACATGCGCACGCACTGCAGCCGCGGCCTTGGTGGCGGCCACAAGGGCCGCAAACCCTTCGAGTGCAAGGAATGCAGCGCCGCCTTCGCGGCCAAGCGCAACTGCATCCACCACATCCTCAAGCAACACCTGCACGTTCCCGAGCATGACATCGAGAGCTATGTGCTGGCAGTCGATGGTGGCCTGGGCCCCGTGGAGGCGCCGTCTGCCGAGGCCTCTGGGAGGGGCGAGGAGGGAGGCTGCACTGCCTTTGGGGACCGCAAGCCCCTTGCAGTCTTCCCGGAGCCCCAAAATGGCTTTCTTCACGGGAGCCCCACCCAGCCTCTGTCTCCTCACATCCCAGTCAAGTTGGAGCCCCCCAGCAACTTTGCAGCCGACTTCAACGAGCCCCTGGACTTTTCTCAGAAGGGCCTGGCCCTGGTCCAAGTGAAGCAGGAAAATGTCTCCTCCTTCCTGAGCCCTTCTACCCTGGTCCCCTATGACTGCTCCATGGAGCCCATCGACCTGTCCATCCCCAAGAACTTCAGGAAAGGAGATAAGGATACAGATGCTCCCAGCGAAGCCAAGAAGCCCGACCAGGATGCAGGGAGTGTTGAGCAGCCCTCTCCGTGTCCACTACCCTCCCCTTGCCTGCCAGCGACTTTAGGACCCAGTGGGATCCTGGAAAGCCCTGCAGGCCCTGCAGCTGCTGCTACAGCAACCACTGCCCTGGATCCCCATGCTCAGCCCCTCCAGGGCCCCGTTCAGCTGGCTGTGCCCATCTACTCCTCAGCTCTTGTCAGTAGCCCAGCCCTCCTGGGCAACTCAGCCCTCCTGAGCAGCCCAGCCTTGCTTCGGCCACTGCGGCCAAAGCCCCCCCTGCTCTTGCCAAAGCCTCCCATGACAGAAGAGCTGCCCCCACTGGCCTCCATTGCCCAAATCATCTCATCCGTGTCCTCGGCCCCCACCCTGCTGAAAACCAAGGTGGCAGACCCAGGACCCACGAGCACTGGGAGTAACATGGCTTCTGATGGTTTAGGAGGCTCTGTCCCCAAAGCCACCACCGCTCCCACCACAAGCCCAAAAGAGTCCACCGACCCAACCCCTCCTGCCAGCAGCCCGGAGGTAGCCTCACCCACAGAGCAGGGGCCAGGTGTCTCATCAAAGAAGAGGGGCCGGAAAAGGGGCACGAGG
This sequence comes from Cheirogaleus medius, assembly GCA_008086735.1. NCBI lineage: Eukaryota > Metazoa > Chordata > Mammalia > Primates > Cheirogaleidae > Cheirogaleus > Cheirogaleus medius. Next base: position 36,334 of record VBSM01000104.1, on the reverse strand, counting down.
AGCCGGCCCCGAGCTAACAGTGGTGGCGTGGACCTAGACTCCAGCGGGGAGTTTGCCAGCATTGAGAAGATGCTGGCCACCACAGACACCAACAAATTTAGTCCGTTTCTGCAGACCGCAGAGGAAGATCCTCAGGATGAGGTGACCACTGACCACCATGGGCCCAGTGATGATGAGCAGGGCAGCCCCCCAGAAGACAAGCTGCTGAGGGCAAAGCGGAACTCCTACACCAACTGCCTGCAGAAGATCAACTGTCCCCACTGTCCCCGGGTCTTCCCTTGGGCCAGCTCCTTGCAGAGGCACATGCTCACACACACTGGTAAGAGGGCTCACTGGGCTCCCAGGCGGTGAGTCCTGCTTCCTGGGGGGAGGCTGTGCTGCAGCCAGCAGGAGAGCAAGGGGTGGGGTAGAAGGCGAGGGGCCCTTCTCCCAACTCCGTTCACTCCTAGCTTCGCTTTTTCCTCGGTATGTGAGGCCACAGGCTATCTGATGGTGCTGTGAATTTTTCTCATGTGTTCTTAGTACCCACAGTGGCCTGTGTCCATGGGCTGAGCCCTCCCAGGGCTGCTGGTGAAGGGAAGTATTCAGCATGGGGTGTTTTCATTGAAAGTGGTCATAGGCCCTCGGATCACCCACATCCATCCACCCCGGCCCTCTTGGAGAAGGTAGTGAGATTATCTACTGGTTAAGCATGGAGGTGGCTCCAGAGTTTCGGGACTTTGTGTCAAGGTATTGGGGCATAATGAGCTCGGTGCTTTGACACAGGACATTCCATCTGGTGTCCTTAGTGCAGCTATTTAAGTTTTGATCACTCTGAAATTATTTTGGCTGCCATATAGTCTTAAAGAGAAATATTGCAAACTGTGATGTTGGTTATTTTCTTTCAGTTCGCTAAGGTGATCGATCGCATCTTCTGTTTACTGTGAAAATCAGCAATGGGGGTGGTAGAAGTATTTTTTAAATTTCATTTGTACTAAAATTGTCAGCTGTTCTGGAGAAACACCCAAGTATAAATAATAATTCTAAGTAACAGACATAAATTGCCAAAAAAGTATTCCAAAAGTACTGTTCAGGCCGAGTGGGGTGGGTCACATGTGTGCACTCAGCACTTTGGGAGGCTGACTCTCGAGGATCACTTGAGCCTGGAAGTTTGAGACTAGCCTGGGTAACACAGTGAGAGCCTATCTCTACAAAAAAAATGTTTTTAAAAATTAGCGGAGCATTGTGGTGCACACCTGTCAACCCAGCTTCTCAGGAGGCTGAGGTTGGAGGATGATTTGAGCCTAGGAGGTCGAGGCTGCAGTGAGCTGTGATTGTGCCGCTAGCCTTGGGTGACAGAGTGAGACCTTGTCTCTAATAAAAATTTTTAAATTTTTTAAAAAATATTGTTTAAATGTTAGTTTCTAGAAGTTGATTTTTTTTTTCTTTTCTGAGACAGAGTTTCACTCTGTTGCCCGGGCTAGAGTGCCGTGGCGTCAGCCTAGCTCACAGCAACCTCAGACTCCTGGGCTCAAGCGATCCTTCTGCCTCAGCCTCCTGAGTAGCTGAGACTACAAGGCATGCGCCACCATGCCCGGCTAATTTTTTCTATTTATTTTTAGTTGGCCAATTAATTTCTTTCTATTTTTAGTAGACAGGGTCTCACTCTTGCTCAGGCTGGTTTCGAACTCCTGACCCTGAGTGATCCTTCCACCTTGGCCTTCCAAAGTGCTAGGATTAGAAGTTAATTTTTAAAGAGAAGATTAGGATAGGAAAATACTTAATAATTTTATACCTGGTACTTCTGATATTCAAATGGCTATATAAGTCTCATCTTAATTATAATTTTCTGCATAGTCTCATAGGCTTTATATCATCAAATAAAGGTAAAGTAAGAACTTTTTTTACCCTTTTGGAGTTTACCACCCAAATGTTAATACATAGATGGGACCTAAAACCAAATAGCACTGCATGTATGGTATAGGATTGCCAGATAAAATATAGTTAAATTTGAATGTCACATAAACATCAAATAGTTGTTTACTATTATCTCAAATATTGCATGGAAAGTAATTGCATTAAAAATTATTTGGTGTTTATCTGACATTCAGATTTAACTGGACGTCCTGGACTTTTACTTGCTGACTATGGCAACCCCAGAGAATCAGAAGATTTATGGCAGTATGGTGAGGGGAAAGTAGTGGGAATTCATTGTGAACAGTGCACTGTGCCCAAGTGGAACCTCGCCGTTTAGGGTTGATGATCCTGCAGAGCTTTGGAGAAGCTCATAGAAAGCTGTTGCTGCTATGCAAGGTGCAATAGCAGGAGGGGCGCAGAGTGGAGCCGGGGGAGGGAAGGGAAGCTGGAAGTCATGGCAGGGAGGGTTGCGGTCTCTCTAAGGCCACACCAGTGGCAAGAGATTGCCACATAGATACGGCATTTCTCTCTGGTGTGGAGACTCAAATCCAGGAGTCGATCGGTAGCAAATGAGGAGTGCCTGTCCAGGGATGACTCACTTCACGGGAACCAGGATTTCTATTAATAGATTCGTAAAGTACGTACTGCCTTTTCAGGCTGTCATTTTCTTCCCTTTGACATAATTTAAGCCTGACAAAGTAAAGTAACCCTTCTCATGACAGCAGCAGTTCAGGAAGGCAAAGGCATCTTCAGGAGAAGGTGGCCCACCTAGCAGTCTCTTTGGCTACTCATTTTGGGAGACACCTGTTTGTTGCCTGCCGAGACTCTATGGAGAAGTGAGTTTTTCTGTTACCGCTCTTCAGAGAGCAGATGGTCTGGATCTGATGGCCGGCTTGGTTCTTGTCTGCCCTCCCGCTGCCCCCTCCCTGGACCTCCCAGACCCCCAGACGAGAGGCCTGTGCTTAGTGGCTGCTGTGCGCATTTTCCCCAGATGAGGCCACTTATTCTCGGACCTTTCTATTCCCAGTAAACGGATGGTCTCCCTGAGGGGACTGGAGTGGCCAGTATTTCCTTTCAAGAGTTGTGTCTGTGCCTTTGCAGATGCCTGCTGGGCATTCCCACCTGTGGCTCCACGCAGGATTACTTGGCTTTTGATGCCAAATGCCAGTGTTGGTTTAAAATATGGTAGCGTCAGGAAGCGGGAGGTTCTTGTAAAAATGGATGGGGTGGATGTAAATATGAGTCTACTCTGCCTCTTCTCTCTTCAGAGTTACTGATGACCCTAATAGATGTGACTGTTTTGGCCCTGTCCCCGATGCCAGATCTTGGTAGGATGAAGAAACCTACCAAGGACCAATCTTCATGACAGTCCTGTGAGGGTGATGTTGTTCACATCTTGCCAGGAGGAAATCAAGGCTTAGGTGGGGAGGCCGAATAACCTGCCTGCAGTCATTGGGAATGAGAGGGAGAGCTGCGGCTGCCCCAGGGTCAGAGTGCCTGTGGCCACCTGGTCCTCCGTGTAAAGGTAGACAGGGTGCCCCTTCTGTGCCTCCTTGTGTCTGCACCGGTCCGCGTGCAGAAGATTGGGAAGGGGTTTGAGATAGAGGAGGAATGTCGCTATGGATCAGAATGCTGTTAACTGACTCGAGACTTGATGAGTATGGAATTGTTAGCCACGCAAATAGATGCTGTTTAAAGGCCGGTGCCCACTGGGCTCCGTTAATTTCCTTTGCTGTGCTTCACTGTTCAGCTTCTAAGGGACAATCTCAGCATCACCTCTGTTAATCATGTTACATTGAGTGTCCTGTGCCAGTGAGTGAGAACATTTTACATTTGTCGAGCGTTAGAACTAGAAGGAGCCGAGGAAATCATCTGACCTGGTGGGCGGCTCTGCTGTCGCTCAGAGCTCTGCGGCTCCCTGGGCAAGACTAAGAGTACAGAAATTAAATCCTGACTCTGCAACCACCCCGCAAACAAAGGTGTTATACAGGGAAGACGTTTTTTGTTTTTAAGTGTGGTATTAACATCTAGCTGAGTTCCAGCCAGAAGTGTTGAGCAGCGTCCTGGTTTAGACTGCGTTTTAAGCACACTGTCTATACCCTGAGGCCGGCCACCTCCCGCCCTCTCAGTGAATTCGTGGAGTTACCCTGCTGTGTCTCACACATGTGATCTGCAGTCCAGCCCCCCACCCCCCACAGGGCCGGCAGGTAGACCCGATGTTAAGTGCCCAGCGAGGACCCACCTGCTGGCCGCAGGCAAGGAGCATGTGGCCTCAGCCCTTTCCCACTCCGGGCTCAGGCTCCAGGAACTGTGTCTGATGAGGAGGCTGGCGTGGCCGTCAGCTTTTCACACCGCTGGCACGGTCCCCACACGCACCTGCCTTTCCGCCTTCCACTCCTCTCCAGCTTTCTCCCAGCCCGCAGCTTCCTGCTGAGCGGGGCAGTTCCTGGTTCCTTACCTTTCTCTCCCTGAACATGCCACCCCCTCACGAGACAAAAGTGCACTGTTCCTGCCTTTACCCCCTGGGAGCATCTCGTGTGTTTTTAGGCCACAGGTGGAGGAGGGAGTGCCAGAAAGCACAGGCAGTCCGTTCCGGCCTCTGTCCTAATTTTCTTCCTCCTTCCCTTTGCTGCGGTTCCTCGTCCTGCAGTGACGGAGTCGGGACCCTGGCCCGTCCATTCTGGGCTCCCCTGCTCACTCCCTTTCTCATGGGCGACGCCTGAGGCTTCTCTCTGACAGTGCTCCCCTCCCCTCGCCCTCCCAGTGCCAACGGGCAACGAGCATCGGAGTTCAAATCCGGGAGTCCAAACCTGAGTGTGGAAAGCTCCCACACCAATGGTATCTGGCTGTTTTTAACTTTGTTATGTCGCAGCTTTGGCCATTTTTAGCCAGCCCATGTGCACCTCTGCCGAACACAGAGAGAGAACATACCCAAAGAAAGGCGCCTTCACAGCGGGCCACGCCACGGAGGGAAGGAGAGGAAGCCGGGATGGGGGTGGGGGCAGAGTGAGGAGGGGGCTCAAGTTGTGTCTTCTTCTTTAGAAAAACAGAAGTAACTCCCAGGTTTTCCATCTTCGTTATAACCTACCTTTCTAACCCTGATTTTATTTGAAAAGTGAAGAATGACATTTTCTGTTCTGTGTTTTTGGTCTTGGTGGCCAAGGCCACTGTCTCAGCGCACTTATTCTTGCTGTTCACTCTTCCCTTGCTCTTACCTCTGCCAGGTAATATTGTGTAGTGTAAGTTGCCTGTCTTCCTTCCTTGTCTGTCCTGTGAGGATGAAAGCTAGCTGGCTGATAGTTCTGACACTCACATTGTGGAGGGGAGGCGATGTCATAGGCCTTAGGTACACAGGTCACTCTTTGTGGGTACACTTGGGAAGCTTCATAATTGGACATAATATTTTGGCATCATTAAGTTTTCTCCTGAATTTAGCATTCATAGGAATCTTCGTCACACGGTGTCAGCCTGACTGTCCTAAGCAGTTGTGTAGGTGACACACTCACTGGTGTGAAAATTGCAGAGTGAATTGGGTAATAGGTGGCAGCGAGAAGCCAGTCATTTTCTTTGAAATCAAGAATCCTATCATAGCAGTGCCTGTCTTGTTTTCCTCTGGGCCTGGTTTCCTTCCTCTCCACCTGGGTCAGACTCAAAGAAGCTGCAATGTTGCCTTTTAACAATAAAATGTTAAAGGAAAAGTATTTTATTCTTACTTGAAATTATTAAATACCATGTTCCATTTTTAGTGAAAAGCAAGAAGTAATTTGAAAGATATACCATGAACATTGAAATACTTTACAAACTAGTCACTCAAAAGTGTGATATGTATTTTTTTTAATGTGTGTTTTCTTTATAAATGTATAAGAAAACACCTGTAGAGCTGTATGAGGGGACACTTTAAAGCATTGGTCCCCAACATTTTGGGCACCAGGGACCAGTTTCATGGAAGACCGTTTTTCCACGGGCTGGGGTGGGTGGGGTGGGGAGCGGCCGTAAACACAGATGAAGCTTCGCCTGCCCTTCACCTCCTGTGTGCGGCCGGATCCCTACCAGGCCCCACCAGTACTGGTCTGCTGCCCAGGGCTTGGTGACCACAGCTTTAAAGCATTCAGTGGGTTTTCCACATTATGTGCAGGGACCCTTGAAGAGCTCCTCAGAAGTACGCAGACCAGGTATTTGGGTTTCTGATTAGGCCTTTCCCAGGTTTCCAAATCTGTGCTCTTTAATTGTTGTAGGCATCTGTTTTCTTAACACCTTAAGGACCGCTCACGAGTTTTCTCCTGTTTCACGCGTCATCTGTTAAGGACTGCTTACGAGTTTTCTCGTTTTTCACTGTAGTTAAGATGATTTAAATAACGTGCAGTTTGCCCAAAAACATGCGGTCCCTGGCGTATGTCTTAGAGATTTCTATGCTGTACGAAAGGTGTTAAAAAGCCCCCCAGGAGATTTGGAAGCATCATCTTAAAGCCCCTTTCAGCTCAGGAGGGAATACCTGCCCCTCTCTTTGATTGCTGCTGATGCACAAGCGTGGCCATGCTGTCTCGTTGGAGGTGCTGGGTCCACACCTTCACACACTGTATGAACAGCCACCCCTGAGACTGTGCAGCGTGGCAGTGCCAGTCAAGCCTAGTCCTTCCTTCTGAGAAAGCGCCCCTCTGACCACCTCCAGGTGCCAGGTCCCTGCTGCACACGCGCAGTGGTGCGTGGCTGTGGGCACTTGCAGTGGTTCAGGCTTCTGTGGATATCAGGTGGAGCGGAGTCTGAAGGCTCCCTGATGTGTTTCCGGGGAGCTGTGCTGGTTGACTCTTCCTGCCAGTTCTTGACTCACATGTATGATTGTGGCAGTCTCAAAGTTACAAGACAAAAGTACCAGACCACAGCTCTGAAGTCTGGTTTGTTAGTACATAAAACTTTTTGCCCTGTAAGATTGGAAACTGGGACCCCAGAGTCTAGTGGCTTGGTTGAGGGGGGAAGAACCCGATGATAGAGCAAATGATGTGCCCCTGTCTTCTCTCTCCTGGAGCCCCTCATCCCTTCCCCATTCCTCTACTCCTCCAGCTCTCCTCCTCCCCTCCCTGCCCTCCTCCCTTCTTAGCCACACTCCCCCTCCCTTTCCTCTTGCCCTTTCTCTTTCCCTCACATCCATCCATAGGAATCCAGGACAAGTTGCAGCGGAGATTTGATTGCATTTTGAAACCCGGTGTTTACGATACAGAAGGAATCCAAATAAAAGAGGATAGACAGACCAAAGCAGAAAACTGAAGGGAGGGAGGGCTGGGCCTCTCAGCGGTTCACCCGTCTGGGGTGGGGGCAGTGCGGGGCTGCCAGCGTGTTCTCTTGCATGCACATCTGTCGAGTGGAGCATATGATCTCATGCAGACTTGGTTATGTGCCGTCACTCATTTACTACCAAGCAAGGGGAACAAAGAGCCTTTACTGTAACGAGAAGACCTCCTGTCTCTTGCCAGCTAGGACCACAGTGACCTTCAGCAGAGGTCACTGCAGGACGTCTCGGCAAGTCAGACAGGAGTTGTCCTGGGAATCTCAGTGTGGGAGAGCCACAGCCACCTTGGTCAGGAGGGAGCCGGCCCCCTGGGTAGGGCCTGCGTGGCCTCCCAAGATATCCAGGGTGTCCAGGAGCCCTCTGGGAGGGCCTGGGCAGCTTGCTCCTCCCATTTGATCTTCCAGCATCTGTAATTACAGTGTACTCGCCACGCTAGAGACCATTAAAGGGCATCTTTCTCTTTGTAGTAGAACATAGGTGTCTTCTTGCTGCATTCTAAAATCCCTACATTTGTTTTTATCTTTTATTAATTATGTAATACTTTTAATTGTAGTGTTATTGTTTTACTTTAAACATACAAATCTTGGTTTCATTGTTTTCTTTCTTTTAGTAGTATTAAGTCAAAAACTCACTCTATTCCACTCAGGGAAAGGGAGAATGATCATTCTAGTTATTGATGTTCTCCATCTTTTTTAAAATGTGTTTTGTTTATTTTCTTGAAAGGAAAGGGTGGGGGAGGGGCAAATTCCAATAGTCCCAGGAGACTGAATCAAAAGCGACTTTTCTTTTTCATTGCAATAGAAAGCCAGATAAATATATATTTTTTTTCCTGCTTCAGGTCAGAAACCCTTCCCTTGTCAAAAATGCGATGCCTTCTTTTCTACCAAATCTAACTGTGAACGCCACCAGTTGCGCAAACACGGAGTTACCACCTGTTCCCTGAGAAGAAACGGGCTTATCCCCCAGTCAAAAGAGAGTGATGTTGGATCCCATGATAGCACAGGTAGTGCCGCCAGGTGATGGAGAACTGAGAGAGGGAGAGACAGGAGGTCAGTTAAGAGTTATAGCAAACCTCGGTATCTGAGCTGTGGTGGGGCCACTTGGTAGGACCCAGAGTTGGCAGCCCAGAAAGGTGGGCCCTGACAAGGATCAGGAGATGATAAGTCCTGGGTCAGGTCCGCATAGATGTATAGCGGGACTGGCTCTTGAGCCAGAAGCCCAGGGAGTTCGGGAAACAATGGCTGTGCTCCTAGGTGGCTTTGTGGGTCTACTAGGGAAGATGTCTCCCTCCCAGCAGAAGATGCCTTTGTTCCTGATGTTGGGAGGCGGGATATAAGGGAAGAGCTACAATTTTTAGCCCTTGGTGTGAACACGTTCAAAAGGGATGTGAAACCTTACAGGTTTGGGGAACCCCAGGTCTACAGCCTGCTCAGGAGCAGGGATGGGCCCCCGGGGACGCCAGGGTATTTGCAGGAACAAGGGGTGTGAGCCGGGGTGGGGAGGAGCACAGTGTTTTTCTTTTCAGTAACTCTATTCCCGGTATAAAACTGTGTCCTGTTTGAAAAAGCACTCTGCATGTCCTTTCTTTAATCATACTTCTGCTTGACCTGAATCCCGTATCATTCTCTGTGCTGACGTGTGCTTCCTCCCTCCAGCCCCCACAGAGCGATTAACGGCTGCCCAAAGGTCTTTTGCCGCCTTTTCTTCCCTTATAGCTTCTGTATTTACTTGTGTCCTCTATTCAGTACGCTCCATCCTCTCTGACTGCTGGGGTTCTCCATCTTCCACCCCCAGAACGACAAGACAAAAGACAGCCTGCTGCAGATTGCTCAGCCCCTGCCGGGGCGGCGCTGGGTAGGAACATTGCTGGATTAGGTCCTTCAGGCCTAGAAGGTTCCCCGTTGCTCGAAGCCAGGGAGACTCCTCTGTGTTCTCCTGGGGTGTAATTGTGTCCTGAGTGGGGGGATGTGTGTTTGGGAGACACCCTGCCCCACCCCCTGCCCCAGGCGTCAATGTGGACACGGGGGCATTAGCCCTAGCCCCCAGCCCTCTTGCCTCAGTTACGGAGGGAGCAGGCACATCTGAACGGCTCCAGGAGGAGGACTCGGTCACCACTGGAGAAGCCATGCTCCGCCCTTCCCCACCTCTGCGGAGCTGATTGTGAGGGCTTTTGCCTGCCTGGCGCTCCGGTCCTCACAAGACCCTCTGAGGGCATAAAAGTGCAGGCCGGTTGGCTCACTCCTTCCCCAGCTCCCGTCTTCACATAATTCGCCAGGATCTTTGAGTAAAAGGCGTGGATGCCCACGGAATCTTGCTGCCACTTAGATCTCCGTGAGCCAAGGGTGAAAGGGTGATCTGCCTTCCAACCCACGGAAAGCCACAGTGTGCTGGCAGAGCACACATTTGCTGCAGACCATGCTACCAGCGTTTAACTTAACTGCCGGCCACCATCTTACCTGTTAGTCTGGAGCATTCTCTCAGCCTGATTTAGAAAGCGGCCCCGTGATCCTTCCCATAGCAGTTCCAAGGAGGGAAAGCAGTTGATAATGGAGGGAGTTGAAAGGAGCCCCTGGGTTGCCGGGTGTACAAACAACTCTTTAAAGCGCAGGAACTCATACTGGGTGTGCCCTTGCATTCAGCGCCTTGACCACATGGGGTCTCACCGGGACTCCTGCTGGCGACTGAGGGCAGCCCAGATGCTGCAGACACAATGACAAATCCAAGTCGCAGTCGCAGCTTCAGCTCAGCGCCAGGTTTTACGCTGTGGGTGTATTTATAAGTTCACAGTTAAAAGTTTTTGTTTCTCCACATCCTATCAAAGCCCTTCCCCACCTCCACCCTGCCCCAGAAATTGTATAGGTTTTCTTGAAGGGAAAAGGCCTCTAGAAAAAGAAAGTCACTAAAAGTTGTAATGTGAAACCAGCAAAGAGAAAATATGTTTGGTTTAATTGTGGTTACAATCCACAGTGAGAAAAGGGCCTGAGATTTCAGAGGGAGAGAAAGGGGGTTAGGGAGGTAGAGTTTGGAGATTTCAAGGAGAAATTTTAAAACCAGGTAAAGCTGATGGAGGTGGGGTGAAGGTTTCATATGGGGCTCCCTCCCATGAAGCTAAAAGTGAAGCTTTGGAGAAAGACCATTTAAAAAAAAAAAAAAGCAGGAAATGACCAAGGAAGTTCTTGAGGGGTTTTCTAGGTTTATGTATATGCCTAGCCTAGATCCCATTTTCTTAAAATTCCCTAACATGTTTTATAATGTAGGCCTGACTTTTCAGTCATGTAAGGTCCTTCAATAAAATGTCCCCTAGATTTTCCCCCAAAAGAATGCTAAAAATGCCATAGTAGTGGGTGGGTCTCCCTTAAATGGGACCATATTGAATATTCAGATTTAAACTGAAACTCTTCACTCCCCTGGGCAGAGAGGTATCCTGGCCCACTTTGCCCTTGGGGGACACCCTTTGTCCTCACCACCAAGGTGCAGTGCTGCCCGGTTAGGTAACTAGATTGGTTACCTCCCCTAGCTGTGGAGGAACATTTAAGTTTTAGGAAGCAATAAGCTTTAATTGTTGGGCTGAATAGGGGAGTCTCCAGTGTCCTGTAGGCGGAACTTTGAGTTTATAGTCTACTAGGATTCCTTTTGCTTCCTCTAGCAGTTTTCTTAGATGTTTAACAACACAGATGAGGAACTGATGGACAGAGGAGAAATATATGTTTTTAAGGTAACATTGTGTATAAAAAGTCATCAGTCAGCTCAGCTACCTGCATTTAGGAGTCTGGGTGTTGAGAGGGGTAGGGCTCTAAATAGGACCTGGCCTTGTAAGTTACATATTCACCATATGTGAAGAGGTGAAGGCTGTTGTTCACAAGAGTCACTAATAAAACTCAGTTGAGGCCGGGCACAGTGGCTCACACCTGTAATCCCAGTACTTTGGGAGGCCCAGGTAGGAGGATTGCTTGCAGCCATGAGTTCAAGACCAGCCTGGGCAACATGGCAAGACCCCATCTCTATAAAAAATAATAAAAATTAGCCAGGTGTGGTGGTGCATACCTGTAATTCCTGCAGGATAGCTTGAGCCCAGGCAATCAAGGTTGCAATTCAAGTAGTGCAGTGGTGCTCTGATGGCACCACTGCACTCCAGCCTAGGCAACACAGCGAGACCTCATCTCTAAAAAGTAACAAATAAATAAGTAATTTTTAAAAATCAGTTGGAATTGGCCAAGCATGGTGGCTCATGCCTGTAATCCTAAGACTCTGGGAGCCCGAGGCGGACAGATCATTTGAGCTCAGGAGTTCGAGACCAGCCTGAGCAAGAGTGAGACCCTGTCTCTACTAAAAAATAGAAAGAAATTTGGCTGGGCAACTAAAAATATAAAAAAAAAATTAGCCGGGCATAGTGGTGCATGCCTGTATACAGTCCCTGCTACTTGGGAGTCTGAGGCAGGAGTATCTCTTGAGACCAGGAGTTTGAGGTTGCTGTGAGCTAAGCTGATGCCATGGCACTCTACCAGGTAACAGAGCAAGACTGTCTCAAAAAATAAAAATCAGTTGGAGTTGTTTGGAACTTGAAGGGCACAGGCTACCCTGCTAAAACGCTCCTCCTAGTGGGAGTTTGGTAGAATACAACCAAGCCTCCTTTGTCCAAGAGAAATGAGTTGGCCTTTGTTGTACTTGGGTGAACACTCCATTATCCCCACAAAGGAAGGGCCCAAGAGCAGGAACAGTTTGATTAGTATATTTACTTAGATTTGGTTTTAGAATTCATTTTGATTTTTTTTCAAGGTTTATCATTTTAAATATGTTCTATACAGTGAAAATAATCCATGTTCTTTGCTGAGAAAAACAAATTAATGGAAACAGCATAGGATGCACTGAGGCAAAGAGAAAGTTACCAGAGATTAAATAAACCCTTTTAAAAAAATTGCCACAAAGTCAACAAATAGATTGAACATTTTGTATTTTTATTGTAAAGTTTATACCAAAATCCATTCTATAGATGCTCTCTATTGAAATGATTCAAGAAAACGAACATTTAGTTTTTCCTTAGAATGCAGCCTAGACACTGGTGTGCACATATCAGGGTTCATATTCTTTAAGCTTTCAGATAATTTTCAAAAATCATTTCTTGTCAAAGATTTTATATTCACACCATAGTTACGTTTCCTTCTGAAACTTCTTTTGATACCCAAACAGTGGCTGCCAAAAGGTGCGGTCAGAATAAAACTAATGAAATGAGTGGAAGTTGTGCAGACGGTTGTAGGTAAGCCAGAAGCCCCAGGCAGGGTAAGTGCTATCTCTTTACACCATGGGAGGAGGCAGGACCAGCTCCTTACCCCAGTCCCCATGGCCATCTTGATGGCAAATAATTGTGAATGGGTCATTAAAGAGTAATAATAGATGAGAGTTCACATCGCGCTGTGTCTGGTCACATCAAGTGCGAATCCAGGTTAGGTGTGTGAATCTTTGCTGGCTCAAGCACTGTACTCAGATCTGGCATATGAAGGAAGGTGCATCTAATATGTGCTACAAAAAAAAAAAAAAAAGGAATTCCATATGCCTGATTCTCTGAGGAACTCCTGAGCCCTGCAGCAGCCATTAGCCACTGGACCTGCAGCTAAATAGCCGGTCCCAGCCAGCTTGGGATTCACTGTTACAGCACATTAGCAAAAAATCAGTAAGTTCTAGTTTGACGTGAATAAAGAGAAGGTGAGGCAGTGCTTTTGACACTGTTTGGTGTCGTTAATGTTGCCACGGTGCCCTCCCTTAAGAGGGTCTTTGAAAACTGGTGGACTTTCCACATACAGTTTTGCTGTGGGCAGTGGACAGATAGGAACGAATCAAGAAGCAGGAAGTCAGGGTCTGCGAGAGCCTGCAACCCAGAATCGCTCATCTCCAAACCACCCACAGCCCCTCACAGTCAGCTCCCCTCCTCATGTGCTCTTGCTGAGCCTGGCATGCGGGGGCCCCTCCCTCTGTGATGTTCCCACCACCCATGGGGCTGACAGCAGCCAGAAACCTTCAAGTGTGCATGCGCCTCCTGTAGCCTCTGAACTCTACCTGGAAGCGAGCTGTCAGGCAAGAGCATATGTACCATGTAGATACACAGAATGCAGGCTGGGGGCCATTTCCTGGGACACACCATTTCAGAGACCATGCTTTGGAGGATTCTGGGGTGGTCCTGTGAATGTTGCATGTTTGTATAATCTCTTTGCACTGGAAAAATAACTTACAACTTGGCTTCCTCAACCTCCCTAGTGCTGCGAGTCTCTGGAATGCACCCTCTCCTACCTCGCAGCCCCTGTCTGCGCTGCCTGAGTCACTCACACCTTCCTGCGGGGCGGGGGCAGCTGAGTGTCCCTGTGTGTGGCAGTGGAGGCCCAGCCAGCCCTGGGAAACCACCTGTGGGGATGTGGAGGCTGTTTTTGCCTTTCTGAAGTCTCCAAGTTCATCTTTGTCCTCCTCAGGGATATAAGGGTTGTTGAGAATGTGGGGCGAGGGAAGTCCTTACTGGGTCTGGGGTAGGGGATGTGGGGTGGGTCTAGGTGAGTCCCTCTGGTGTCCTTGGAAGGGACGTCCTTGGTGACCTCCCCTCTGAACTCCTCCCGCGCTGTGCTTGCCCACACAGATAGCCAGTCAGACGCAGAGCCGTCGGCCACCGCAGGTGAAGTGCTGGATCTCACCTCGAGGGACAGGGAGCCGCTGCCATCCCAGGGAGCCGCTGAGCTCGGCCAAGGCTCAGGGGACCCCCCTGCGGAGGAAGCCGAGGAGGGATGGGCCTCCCCTGTGTGTGGGGAAGAGAAGGGGGCCCAGGAGAACCAGCAGCCAGAGGAGGAGCGCGGCACGGAG
>VBSM01000104.1:7120-20138 GCA_008086735.1 Cheirogaleus medius | reverse complement strand
AAGAAAGCTGTTCTGTATCAAACCATCTAAGCAATAAATGTTATATTTTAAAAGCGGCAGATTGCCGGTCATGTGGCCGTCCTGTGATTTGCTGTAATCCCGTCCCCAAACCCGCAGCCAGCTCAGGGCAGGTCACAGGTATCAGGTGCCGTCGGGGAGTCACAGGCCTGCTTCCCAACACTGCAGGCGTCCCAGGTGCCCAAGAAAGGGCCATCCCCTGGGCAGCATCTTCAGAAAGCGCTTGGCTGCAGTTGTGGGGGCTGCCTTGAGGGAGAGTGGAATTGCCTCCCGCTGAGCTTCAGAACGAGAGACTTCGTCCTGGGTGCACAGGGCCAGCAGGTGCGACCGAGGGGGACACCATGGTGCAGGCCACTCTGGGTCATTGTTTAGCAGCCACTAAAGCCAACGATTCTGTTTTCTGCGCTCCCTCTCTAAGAAGTCCCCCTTGCCCCTCCCTCTTCCTCCAAGCCCATTGCCAGGGACTGAGGGAGAACAAATCTAGTGCAGGCGTGTTTCGGTGAGCCAGGGAGGGACAGGTCAGGACCCACAGTGGGAGGAATCTGTCACAAAACAGCAATGGGCAAAACCCCATGTCCTCTAAATAGGAAGTGGTTCTCAAAAGCAACACTGGAGGAAGTTGGTTACGGAGGAAGCTAATTGTAGATAGGCTAGAATACGCATCAAGTGTACTACACTGTGCACTTTTAAGTGCCAGATCGCTGTGGTGCCAGAGTTGTGGCCCTGCGGTCCTTAAGCTTTCCCAGGCCCTTCTGTTGGGTGTTCCCTAACTCCTCCGTCACCAGGAGACTGGCTCTGAGGAAATAACAGTGAGGGTCCTGACTTGTATTAAATAAAACAGCCAAATGACTTAGAACTGACAAGCAGCTCACAGGGGACAGCCCTCTAGCCTGGGGGGCATGCTGCTGGCCACCTCTGAGCACTGTTTACAGCCCCCGTGTGGATGGACTCGGTTTCCTGATGGAATCTGGACCATCTCCACCTAGTCACTGTGGGGAGATAGTCCCTGCAGCAGAGATAGAAAAGACCCTGGAGCTCGGGCCCTGCGGCCGACCCCACCCACACCGCACCCCGCCTCTCCATGTGCGGAGGACAGGGGACCCGAGACAAGGCTTTCAGGAGGTGAAGAGATGGAAGGAATTAAAAGAGCTCTGCCGGTTACTCAAAAAGAAGTCTGATGTTGGGCAAATGCTGTCACCCAGGGCTATTACTTCCTGTTTCCCGCACGGGAACTGAAGCCGGGCTAGGGCCATCTCAGGGCCTGGAGGGGAATGAGCTGCCCCTTCCCGAGACCCCAGAGCTCCCCGCGGACCACTCTATCCACGTGCCCTCACGCCAGGGCACCCATCTCCCTGTGCAGGGCTGAGCGTAGCCTACACTGTTGTGCCTGGCACTGGCCGGCAGGGTCTGGGAACATGTGGCTGCCAAGGCGGCAGGGGCGTGGCTGGAGGGCAGGCGGGGCCTGTGCAGCGGTGAAGGCCCTCGAACCCGTGCCGGCTGCTTCTGCAACTGTTCTGGAGGAGGGAGTTAGGCACATGCAGAATGGGCACATTTGCAGAATTTATTTTTAGGCTCTGATAGTGATTTATATTAATAAGACCTTCATCATTAAGAATAACCTGTTAATTAGGTAAAAAATTTGGTTTGGGTTTCTGTAGTGCCTTCAAAGAATCCCGAGCAACACCAACAGCCCCACCTGTGGCTCTCTCTGCTTCCTCCCTTTGAACTCTCTTTTCCGTGTTTACTTCACCTGTTAGAAGATGGGGGAAACGAAAGGCGCCTATGTTTAAACATCAGTTTTGCTTTTGTAGTTGTCAGAAGTAAAGTGGGTATGGCCTGTGGATGACACTGAGCTTTGGGGGACGTTTCAGTTGTCTATTCCTTCCCAAGACCCAGTTAACCTCGATCGTGCATTTATTCAACAGGACGTTTGCAGGGCGGCCACTGTGAGGGGGCAGCACAGAGCAGAATAGACTTTGCTTGTGGAACTTAAGCTCCAACAGGGGGAGCTGGACAGTAAACAGATTAGGTGGAAGATAGAATATGTCAGTCATACAAGGGGAAGAGGAAGCCACGAGGGGGCGGGGCAGGAGGGCCAGACAGGCCTGAGGGACAGCAGCAGTAAGGAAGTCACCCACGCAGATGTCTAGAGGGGACACCGGAGAGCAAGGCCCTTGCAGGATGCCAGTGAGACTGGGGTGCAGCGGGCAGTGGGCGAGGGCCTCACACTGACAGTGGGGAGAGAGGGACGCTGGCCTCACACTGACAGTGGGGAGAGAGGGACGGATGGAGGCGGAGGGACCACCACCGCAGGGCCACAGTATAGCAGGCAATAGATGGCAGTGGGCCAGGTGCGGTGGCTCAGACCTGTAATCCCAGCACTTTGGGAGGCTGGGGCAGGAAGAACCCCGGAGTTTGAGACCAGCCTGTGCAACATGTCGAGACCCCTTCTCTACAAAAGAAATTTTTTTTAAATAGCCGGGTGTGGTAGCTATTCGGTAGGCTGAGGCGGGAGCATCGCTTCAGCCCTAGAATTCCAGGCTGCAGTGAGCTACCGTGGAAGCCACTGCTCTCCAGCCTGGGCGACAGAGCAAAAAAGAAATGTGTGCCTTATCTATCACTCACACAAACGGTGAGTGGCTCGAACAGAGTGATGAGGGTGAAGCCACCGAGAAGAGGCTGGATTTAGGGCACATTTTCAAAGGGAGCCAGTGAGATTGGACGTTGAATCAAATGCGGTGTGTGAGCTACGGAGAAGAGTCCACCCAGAACACAGTCTTGGAGGTTAACTGTGACTTCTTCTAGGTGTTATGAATTAACTTTTAAAAGAGGGGCTTCCCTCCCAACAAATAACAGTGGTAGAGGGTATGGTGCCAAGGACAAGAATCCTTGATCCTACCTGTCTGCCCCACGCAAGCACCCCGCTCTTGCAAGTGGCTGCTGGCAGGGGCACTGGAGTCACCCTGCTCATCTGTGGGGTCCCAAAGAAACAGCAGCCTCCTCCCCTCCCCCTCCCCAGCTGCCGAGCCTGCCCCTCCGTCCTGAGAGCCCCCGGCCTTGCCCAGGCCCCCTGTCCCGCCTGTCTTTCCACACACAAAGCAGAGGCTCCAGGAAACGCTGCGACCACTGGCTGACAGCCACTTCCTGAGAACTCGAGTGAGGAACAAGGGGCAGCACAAAAAGACCTTGGTGGGACTCCCTGAGCAGGAGGGACAGCCTTGGGGTTGAGATCCCAGCTGCAGCCTGCCAGCTCCGCCTGAGCAGGACGAGCTTGCGGTCTGCGTGGACATGAATCCAGATAGCCCCCCCTCTGTTTCTGATAGCCGGTCCGCGGGGCACAAAACGAGCATGCAACACAGACACGGGACAGAACTCCAAGTCTGATGGATGGCTCGGATTGCCTGCCTGTGCAGACCACTCCCACATGCATTGCCTGACTTGGCCCGCACAGTATCCCTGATAAAGGTCATTAACCTATGATTTAATGATGGGAAACTGGAACTTTCTGGAGGAGCCAGGGCTAGTAAGTACATGGTGCGCTGCATTCAATTTTAACCCACTTGACTCCAAGGTCGGTGCTCTTCACCCACAAAGCAACCATGGGCCCCTCTGTGCCTGGAGAATTTTGGCCCCAGCAGGGCCATTCTGATGTGTCTTTTGTCACTGTCCCCCCACTCCTGGAAGTAGCTTTAAGGGGTAGTTACTTCTTTCAACTGATGTCAAGTTAGAACAGCACATGTTGTTTGTGTGAGTGATAAGATACACATAACAGGCCGGGGGAGGTGGCTCACACCTGTAATCCCAGCACTTTGGGAGGCCCAGGCAGGAGGATCACTTGAGGCCAGGAGTTCGAGTCCAAGCTGAGCAACATAGCACGACCCCATCTCTACAAAAAAATTTTGGAAAAAAATTAACCGGGCATGGTGGCACACACCCATAGTGCCAGCTACTAAGGAGGCTGAGGCAGGAGGATTGCTTGCACCCAGGAGTTGGAGCTGCAGTGAGCTATGATAACACCGCTGCACTCCAGCCTGGGCAACAGAGTGAGACCCTGTCTCAAGGTAATAATCTTAACACATAACATAAAAGTTACCATCTTAGCCTTTTTAAGTGCATCATCACCATCACTGCCACATCACCATCATCCTCCTCCAGAATATTTTCATCTTCCCAAACTGATACTCTGTTCCTATTAAACTCCAACTCCCCATCCCCGCCCCCGCAGCCCCTGCAACCTGCATCTATGTTCTGTCTCTGTGAATCTGACTACTCTAGGTGCCTTATATAAGTGGAAAGAACACCCCGTGTTTGAAAGACAATGTAACCAACACGAACGTATATGTGGGAGCTCAGAGGAGGGGCGTGCCTACGTGGGGGTTTACCCAGGTGGCAGGTGGGGTGACCCAGCCCTGGGTAAGGGGACCCCAAACCTCAGGTCCTTCTGCCTGAATACACAGCCAGCTCCCTGCCCCTGTGTTCAGGCGGGGTAGAGAAATGGCCAAGAGCCACATCTCCTGGGACAAGCTGGCCAGCATGCAAATCCCGGATCTGCCTCTTAGGGCCAGTGAATGGCCTTGTGCCTCCATTTCCCCATCCCTAAGAAGGGAATAGCAATAGTACCTGCCTCATGGGGTTGTCTTGTGGGTTAGATGAGTTAGTGTATGTAAGGTGCATGTTAGGGTCTCATTGTTTCTGCAGAGTCTTATGGGAACACAGTGTGTGCTGCCCAGCAAGGGTGGGCAGAGCTTCCACGGGGCACATTCCAGGAGGGGCCCGTGGGAGATCACCTGAGTTGCAGGCACTGTCCTCGCAGCCTGTGCAGCCTCGCCACCTCCTCCTCCCTGACCCCCTCTGGCTCTATAATCCACACGCCCTGCCACTCAGCCTGCTAGGCTCCCATGGCCCCAGGACCCCATCGTGGCCTTGGTACTCGTCGACCATCCCCACTCTGCATCAGAGCCGCCTCCAGTGGAGGAGGGCACGGGGCCAGGGGCTGAGGCAGCTGGCCGCGCAGATCTAGTACACAGGGTGAGGCCCAGCCGCTGGCTGCTTTGCTACTAGAGCATGGTCTGAGGACCAGCAGCACCGGCATCCCCTGGAACTTGTTAGAAACAAGAACCTCAGGCCCACCCACAGCTGCTGAGTCAGAACCCCCATTTTAACACGGGTTCATGTGCACAGTGAAGTGTGAGAAGCTCTGGTGTAGACCCCAAAGTTGGTCCAGAAGACAGTGGACCCAGCCGCCAGCTACAGAGACAGCTGTGGCTTGTCACTCCTGGAGACAGACTCTGTCTCAGGAGGAGCGATGCGAAGCCCAGTGTTTAGCAGGCGTCCTCAAACTACAGCCCACGGGCCACATGTGGGTGTTTTTGCCCGTCTGTTTTTTTTACTTCAAAATAAGGTATGTGCAGTGTGCATAGGAATTTGTTTATAGTTTCTTTTAAACTACAGTCTGGCCCTCCAACGGTCTGAGGGACAGTGAACTGGCCCCCTGTGTAAAAAGTTTGAGGACCCCTGGTTTAGAGTGTGCAGATCCCAGGCTCTGTGGCGGCTCCTTCCAGGGCTCCCACTCCAGCCTGCAGGAGACGCGGCCACTGCCTGAACGAGAGTCACCGAAAGTCGTGTCTGGGGTTTCTGCACTTTTGCCCAAACTCATGGATTCCAAGGCTGCTTTGAAAGGGCCAAGGAGCGAGGGGGCCCCCCGCTTGCTGGGCACCAGCGCCAGCTGCCTGCCCGCCCGCCTGTCTTCATGCCAAGAGCTTCAGGCACAGGGCTCTCGGGCCACTCCCTCCTGTTATCACGTCCACGAGGAGCCAGAGTTGGGAGGATGACCAGGTTTATTTTAAACTTGTAATTGAAAGTTGCTCTTTAACAACAACAAAACAGTCCATGCCAATTCTGGGCTGCCAAAGTCAGCGTCCTAAATAAGAAACAAGTGGTCACTCATTTCCCGTTTTACTTTTACGGGAAGGAAGCCGCAGCTGAATAGAGAAGCGATATCCCTGGTGCTTGCTATTTGCTGCCTCCAGCCTGGCCCGCTGTCAGGGCAGGAATTAGTGTCCCATGCTCCGTGCTGGTGCTGGTGGCACTTGCTTCCAAGGGGCCAGCGAGGGCCTGCAGCTGCTATCCAGCCCTGCCTGCCTCCTCCATGGACCTGACAGGGCTCTTTGTGGGAATTTACATAAAAGAAATGCCTGCTCAGTGTGGAAAATTTAGGAGCTGCAGGAAAATAGAAAGAAAAAAATTTAAAGTAATCTCTCTTCTAAGATACTGTTTTAACTCATTGAATGTCGTTGTTTTAGTTGGGCCCCACTTTTTCCTTCCTCATTCTCGGGTGTGTTTGTACAGGACTTTGCACACTGCAGAATGTTCTCCTGCATATTTTGTTTCTTGTCTTCACCTAAGTCCAGTGAAATGGGAAGGGGGAAAAATCCTTATCCCTTCAGAGCAGGGATAAGTGTTGAAATGATTTGCCCAGGTCAGCCAGCTAATGAGTGGTCTTGTTAGGGTGAAACTGCTCACCAGAAAAATTCTAAAACAGAAGGTCCAGAACATAGGTGGTGTGTGTTGTCCACCCAAAAGCTATTGCAGAAAACTAGGACCACATGGCTTTTATGAAACATGGAAACATGTGATTCGGCACATATATATTTGGTGCATATATTTCCAAGGTCTCTTGGTGAATTCCCAACTGTTGCAGTTGCATAACAAACACCACCAAGACTTTGTTTTTGGGCAGGGCTCTGCAGGGATGGTTCATCTCTGCTCCATGAGACATCAGCTGGTGCAGAACCTCCAAGACTCTTGCTTCTCCCCCTTGTCAGGTGCCTCAGTGTGGACATCTCACCCACTCACCTGCCTGTTAAAAGAGAATTCTCTGGGTTGCTTGTTAAAAAATTCCATTTCAGATCTTCTGATTCAGGATCTCAGGAGGTGGGACCCAGCCATATGCGTTATTTAGCAGATTCCCAGAGAATTTGCTAAAGCCCAGGAAAACCAGGATTCCAAAAGTTAAAGACTATCCCAGATTCCTCCCACCAGGTATACATCTAGTTCACCCTTAGGCTAACACTAAGGCAAATTCTTTCTAAATATTAATGTTGGGGCCATTGTTTGGGCTGGGATAACAATTTCAGACCTAGGACATGTGCCCAAACCTTCCTCCAAGCACCCCTGTGGGGCCTCCTTACTCACCTACCTTTATCAGCACAGGTGTTCCCACCCCACTCTGGCTCAGACCCGCAACCCCCTGGAAGGGAACTTCTAAGAAGCTGTGGCTGGGCTGGACCTCAGCACTGAGTCTTGGAGCAGGTGCTTCAGGCCACCCTGTCTTCTGATACTCACTTGTCCCTTAGCCAGGGCTGACTACATAATGTGTGGGACCTAATGCAAAATGAAAATGTGGGGCTTTTGTTCAAAAAGCAGGAAACCACCTTTTCCTTTCTTCTATATTTCTCTCTGTGAGTCATGGTATTTTTTATTTGCTCTCTAAGGTCACACTCCCTGGGGTGGGGGATACTTGTGTGCAAGTGCCCACAGGTTCCTGGGGTCTCACCCATAACCCCAAATGTGCAGCCCACACCCGACCCTCCCTACCTCCACACCCGGGGGACTGCCATTGATAGGCAAGAGTAGGGGAGTGGGCTGCCTGGGAGGCAGGAGAGGGAGGGAGGCAGGACCACGAGGGAGCCGAGGCCCCAATCCCCCGGTGCTCTTTCCATTGTCCTGTGGGACTTGACTCACAAACCCTGGTTCAAAGACAATATCATAAAGAGTTTCAAGACTGGGCCCTCAGAGAGTTAGACTCCAAGCACAGGGCTCCTTCCAAGCACAGACAAGCCCTGGGCAACTGTCTGGGTCACATGGCAGAGCCCGGCCCTGCCCTCAGCCCAGCCAACCTCCCTGAGTTCCTTGGTCCTGCCTGGGCTCCCTGCTGGTCTCGTGGCCCTGTCCACTCTCCTGTCTCTGAGGCCCTCCCCGTCCATGCCCAGAATTTTGTTTCCACACCAAGACCTGATCGATGGCCCCTGACCCCGTCAGTGTTTCAGGCCTGGCCGCTAATGTCCTGGGGGCCCGTCTTCCTGCTGACCTCACGTCCACAGCTTACTGGCTGTCCTGGGTCTGAACGCAGTTGATTTGCTGCCCTCCTGCAACAAGTGCCTAGGTTCATGGCCAGAGCTAGCGAGGCTCAGTGGAGCTGGCACCAATGGTTGGGTCTGGCGTCCTTGGAGCTTCACCACACAAGGCCTGTGCCAAACCCTGCCCCTAGGCTCGCGGTGGAGGCCAGGACTCGGCTATGTATGGCGAGTGTCGGCTCTCGGTGCCTCTGTGCAGTGCCCCTGCCCTGCCACGCTCAAGAGGAGTGGCCCCAGCGTCGAGACACCAGCAAGCGGATCTTTCCCACACCTGCCTTGTGCTGGTCCTCGGGGATGTTCCGGATATTGCCACCTGCCTTTTCTCCTACCTCGCTCTCTCTGTCCGAGTTACCATGGGACCGTGCCGGAAGAAGGTGGCTGTGGCAGTGAACCCTTCCTGACTTCGGGGGAGAGAAGGGCGGGGTCAGAGGGCATGGGAGGGAGGCAGGGAGAAGGGCATGCAGGTGAGGGAGGGAGAAACGGGGGGAGGGTGTGAAGAAAAGGAAGAAAACACCTTGCCATTGTTTACTAAAATTAAATTACACCCTGCCGAAGTTTCCTGTTACGTATTATCTATATGTATTTTGAGAGTGTTTAACTGAGGGGTAAAAACAAGAAGAGTGTTTGTAGATGGGCTTCTCAGAGGCGAGAAGCGGTTATTTCTGGAAGCAGAGCTGGGGGCCTGGCAGGTGAGGAGGAAGGGGAGAAGGAGGCTGCTACCGGCTGGGCGTGGGGCAGGGAGCAGGCGCCGTCCTGGGCAGACATCCATTCCTTCCTTCTCAAATGTGCGCAGACCCTGAGCTTGACAGGGGAGGAAATCTCAAGCCAGCAAGACACGGGTTCTGCCCTCCAGAAGCTCAGGGGAGCAAAGATGACAGCGAGTAACCCTAGTGCCAGAGGGACACTGAGCAGCCTGGCAGGCCTGGTGCACCCCGGGCATTCAGAGGTGGGGACACCGCTGGCCAGGGACATGTAGACCGAATTCATGGAGGGAGGATTTCAACCCATGTGGTCACGTGAAGGAGCACAGGGAGCAGGGAGACTGGCCATGGGTGTCCCATCATGTCAGAGAGGCGTGGGCCGTGGCTGGAAGGTGGGTCCTCTGGCCGGCCCCACAGCAACAGTGAAGAGACGCAGGGGCAAGTCGGGGAGCTGCGAGAGCTTGCAGCACTCAGGCTGTTTTCTTGCTGGAGGTGGGAGCCACTGCAGCTTCCTGGAAACATCAGCGTGTCAGAGCTGTGCTCTGGAAACATCCTAGCGGCAGTGTGCGACACGAAGCCAGCGGGGAGATGATCACGACTGTCTAGGCAAGAGGAGGGGTGCAGCGGGATGGGAAGAGAGGAATGACGGAGAGGTCACACTCAGTGCTGCTTGGTTAAGGGAGATTAAGACGAGGGCTCGGTCAACCTGTCAGCGTTGTCACTGGGGGCCAGGAAGCCAGCCTGAGCAGCTGGTGGCAAATGGACCTTGAAGATCGCAGGTTCCATCTTGTTCGAGGTGCCTTTATTAGCAAGTGACAAAAATCCAACTCATGCCAGCTTCGCCGAAAGGAGACTGTGTTAGCCTGCATCATGGAAAAGTCCAGAAAGTGGCTTTACATGTAGCTAGATCCAAATACCCCAGGGCCAGCGTTCAAGTTCACCGTGTCCGTCTCCCGGTTCTGCTCTCTTTGTGCTGCCTGCGACCCCAGGTGGGGCCTGGCTGTGGCAGCAGTGTGGCCCCAGCGGCTCAGCGTATATTCAAGTAGCTTGGCACGTCCAGCCGTGCAGCCTAATGAGAGGCCGCGTTTCTCCTTCCTGGCTGGTCTAAGGCCTGTGCCCATCTCTGGGTCACATGGCTTTCTCTGAGCAGCAGGCCAGCCACATATCCCTGAACCTCCTGGACAGAAGGCAGAGGGCAGTTCCCCAGAGGAGAACCCGGGTGCTGCCAGCAGGAGGGGGCGGAGGGTTTGTGGGGTGCACTGCAGACATCCAGGTGCAGATGTCCGGGGTTGAGGGGCCAGGTGAGAGTGCAGCCAGGTTTAAGTCACGGTGGGAGGTGAAGCCCTAGGAGTGGATGAGGTCACACATGGGTGGAGTGTGGGGGGGCCTAGAGATGTAGGAAGGAGATACGACACCTGGGGAGGAAAGAGTCAGAGGATAAGGGGGTAAGACGCTCACAGAAGTGGGCAGGAACGGTCCTGCCTAAAGGGAGGGAGGCAGTGGTCAACCTGCCGGGACCCAGAGGGCGAGGGTGAGGACAGGCCGTTTTGGGGGAAGATTATCTGCAAAGGGCAAGGTATGGCCGGAGCTGGTTTGGGAGCCCAGGCAGCGAAAGCACAGAGCAGCCCCTGCGGAGACGGAGGGACAGCAGACTGAATGACAGTGATTCAGGGAGCCCATGAAAATGCTGCTCCATTCAAGACAAGTGTCAGGCGCGGGGTCCTCATCCATCTTTAGTGTCGGAGGTACTGAGCGACTGCCCCAGCTTTCCCCTGGCCTGCACTCACTTGGTTCTTATCACACAATGGAGTATATTTGCCTTTTTTTTTTAAGCGGAGCTAGATTGTCTGATTCCAAAGGACAGGGTGGGAGCAATATTCTTTTTTGTGTCCCCTCCAAAACAGCCCAGCACCTTGCACATTTTAGCTATTCCATCTACGTCCTTTCGTAGACTGGAACAGAGCCCCGAGTCTCAGTCCCTGAGCAGGCTCGGTGTGTTCTGAGCAGTTGATAGGGGCTCCAAGGTTTGGCTTCGCCCCTCAAAGCAGGCCATTGCAGAGACTGGTGTTTTTGCCCAAGTCAAGCTGATCTGCAAGTTTCCAACGAATGACTTCCCACGCGCCTTGCTGAGCGCACGTTTTGTAGCTCTGACCTTTCCAAGTGCTTCTCATCCAAGGCAATGGTTCTCCAGAGGCTGCTCCTGGGAGCACTCGGATCCCTCCTGTGGTGAGGTGATGGGCCTCCCCCTGGGCCAATTTAATCTGTGGCTCTAGGTGGGGCCATGCACTGTGAATTTTAAAAGCTCCCCAGCGCTTTCTAAAGTGCCCAGAGGGTTGGGACTGAGCTAAGGGTATCCTGGAGCGTGGCAGCATCGACAGCTTATGAGATCTGCAGCCCAGGCCCAAACCCCAGCCCCACCATCTGCATGCAGTTCAGCCACTCTGGGCCTCAATTATCTCTATCTCCAAAATGGGTATAAAATGTGCATTGCCCAGAATGTACAGTGCACACAGAGCTTCAGTCAGTAGGAACCTTCTAAAATGGCAGTCCCCAAGCCTCCTTGGACACTTAAGAATTCACTGAGATAGACCCTCAGTCTTCTATTTCCAGGGACATGTGGGGACAATGCAGTCCTTTCAAAAGAGGTGACTCTGACAATGTCAACCATGATCATTTTACAGAATTGGGGAAACAAAAGTCTTAATTTTATTTCTGATTATAGAGGGAAAGATTCATAGTCCCCCTAACTGGACCTATCTAAATGCTTCTACGTATTATGCAAAATTATCACCTGCAAGGCATGACTGTTCCTTTTCTAAAAGGCGGTGGGAGACCGACCCTGAGTGACGGAGGCCCACTGCCAGCTCGGGTGCCGCCGGCTTGCCTTGAGCTTGGTGTTGACGCCCTCTGCTGGCAGTTCCGGGTACTGCTCCCCACCAACCCCTAAGAATGGGCGGTGGACTCTGACAGAACTTTCCTTCCCCCAGCACTGCGTAGTGAGAGCCCTTGTTCCCTCTCTGTCAGTGGAGCCAAGTCACCCAGGAACGCTTGCCAACGAGTCCCTTTTGTGTCCCAGAATTGTTGAACAATATCCTCTGCATTATGCTAGATGCTGGGGACTGCTGGAAAATTCTGGGCCCAGAGTTCAATTTTATATTGATACTAGAGAGAGGCTCACCGAGAACCTGCCTAGAATTCTAAAAATGGAAGGGCTTTACGTATTTTCAAGAGCTTGAAGGCTGCAAATATCACGTTTATCTGAAGATAAAGTTAACTGGATCCTGAGGTAATGAAGGGCCATTTAAACTTGAGAGATGACATCTCTTAATTTATTATTCAAAGCCCTTAACCACATATATAATATATATTCGAGTTCATGGCTGCCATGGGCTGAATTGTGTATCCCCCAAAATTCACATGTTGAAGCCCTAACCCCTAACTACCTCAGAATGTGACTGCATGTGGAGATGAGGTCTTTAAAGAGGTGATTAGATTTAAAGGAGGTCATTAGGGTGGGTCCTAGTTCAATAGGACAGGTTGGCCCATGACAGCATTCTCAGTGACCTACTGGAATGACCGACCAAAGGAGACCTATCCTCCCTGTCCCCACCTGCCCCTGCCTACGAAAAGGAAACTTCTGACCTTCCGGAAGTATTGGAAAGAATTTTTTCCTTCTCCTCCTTACCCCTGTCTAACTACTCAGCATAGATGACGAACTCTGCTGCCCGTTGAGGGTTAGGGTCACCAGGTGGAGATCACTGCTCCCCCCGTGGTGCTCTCTCTCGCACAGCTGTTTTAAACAGGCTGGCCACAGGATGCACCTGTCTACTCCCCTCCGGGGGGTGAGCCCAAGGAGCCCGGTGCTGCCCTCGCCAGGGAAGACCATGGCTGGCCTGCCTCGGTGGGTGACTACGGGTAAGTTTGGGTCCATTTGGACCTTGGGTCCGAGCCAAGATTTTTAATCCAGCTTTACCAGGAATAAAGCAATGTTGATTTGCATCTGGTTTCTGTATCTGTTCGCAAAGCCGTACGAGGGAGGGGCGTGGTAAATTAGCATACTTTCTCTCTCTTTTTTATTTTTCATTTTTGACACAGAGTCTTGCTCCATCACCTGGGCTAGAGTGCCGTGGCATCGGCCTAGCTCACAGCAACCTCAAACTCCTG
>VBSM01001044.1:19463134-19490304 GCA_008086735.1 Cheirogaleus medius | reverse complement strand
GTGATCATTTCCTTTCAAAGTGGAGTGTAGTAATTGCCTCTAAGGAATGCTAAATGGTCAAAGAAAAGATATTTCACAAAAGAGGATGTGTGGAAAGTGCACAAAAACATGAAAAGTTGTTCTACATTACTGATCTTCAGGGAAATTCATGGTGGGATATAAATACATGCCTATTGGGAAAGCTAAACTAAAAAATAGAAAATATTAAATGCTGGTGAGCATGCAGAAAAAATAGATCTCTTGTATTTTGTGGTGAAAATGTAAAATGGTACAACCACTCCACAAGATAGTTTGGCAGTTTCTTTAAAAAAATATCTAAGCACACACTTACTGTATGTCTCAGCAATTGCACTCACCACAAAGATGAAAATTTATGTCCACACAAAAAGACTAGACAAAAATGTTTAGCCCCTTTACTTATAATGGCCAGAAAGCAAAAACAACCAAAATACTCCTCAAAAAAAGCATGATTAAATGAATTGTACTATGTCTATAATGTAGAATATTTCTCAACAATAAAAAAGAATGGATGATTGATATTGCAGTAATGTGGGTGGGTCTCAAAAGCATTATGTTAAGTGAAAAAAAAAGTGTCAAAAAGCACCACACTCTATGATTTCATTTACCATATCATCCTAAAAAATGACAAAATTATAAAGATGGAAAACAGATTAGTGGTTGCCAGAGTTAAGGATGGTGGAGAGGGGCGTGAGAAATAGCATTATCATAATGGGGTCATTGCATATCTTAATTCAGGTGGTAGTTACATGAATCTAGCAAGTAATAAAATGGCATAGAATCATACATATACATTGTTCCAATGTTGATTTCCTGGTTTTGATTCTGTGATATAGTTATATAAAATATAACTATTTAGAAAAACTGAATCAAAGTCACCTGGGACTTCTGCACTATATTTTGCAACATCATCTACATATTTTAAAATAAAAAGCTTTTAAAAGCCAATTGTATTTCTATACACTAGAAATGTAAAAAATTGAAATGTAATTTTAAAAAAGGCACTGACACTGTAATGCATGAAATCGTGCCAAAAAAGAATAAATCAAAAATAAAAATAAATGTACTGTTTCCAATTCAGTAAGTGCAGAAAATTTATTGGATGAAATTCATCACCCATTCATGATAAAACACTGTTTAACAAACTAAGGATAAAGATCTCCTGGAAACATTATACTTTGTGTGAATTTTTAAGAGGTTTGTCCATGAGATGAAGAATGAGCCAAGGATTCCAATTATGCCATTTCTTTTTAACATTTTGCTAGAGTTCTTATCCAGGCGATAGGACATGGAAAAGAAATAAAAGCTGTAAATATTAGAAATGAAGAGAAAAAATTGTCGTTTACAGATGACAAGATTACTATACATACTATAGAATTTCATTTAAATATGTTCAAGAAAAGAATAATGTATGCATTGAAAGTGATGATAGTGGTTACCCTTAGTGGGTAGAGATGGAAAGGTCGGTGAGGGAGCGTTTGATGTACAGGCAATGTTTCTCAATCTAAGTGCTGCTTAGAGGGTGTGTTTACCTAGTAAATTTGTATTGGGCTATAAAGTTATCGATAGTGCATTCCTCCAAACATATGTAATCCTTCACTGAAAAGTTTTACATATAAATAGTAGAAATGATAAGTAAACTGTTACTTATTTGAAGAATAATGAAATAAGATTTGCTAAGAATGAAATAAAAATAAGACAAGATAAATTTTATTTTGGCAGCAATACTTTCTCCCACTTAATCCCTCTCACAATATACCAGGCTGTTACATGCTTATAAGTGATCATTCCAAATTTTCTGGAAAACAAATTTCTTACTTTATATAAAAGTGTTACAGAAATAAAAGAGAGAAGATTTTAAAACTTATTTTATAGGATTTGTATAAGCTTTATATCTTCAAAAGAAGAAAGGAGCAATAAAATAAAATTATAAAACAATCTCACTAATTAGTGTGGTTGATGCAAGAGTAATAATTTTTTTTTTACAAAATTAAGCCAATATTATATTAAAATGTTTCTTGACCAAATGAAATTTACTCGAGGATGATTTATCCAATAATGGTGCAACTTTACAGAATTTCTTAGTGTAGTACTATATTCACAGACTGAAGAAGAAAAATTATATTATAGTCTTAATGCATGCAGAAAAAAAATCATTCGATAAAGTGTAGAGAGATTATCATTATGCTGACATGTCTCACAACTTGGCAATGAAGCTACTCTCTACTGCTTAGAGTCAACATTTTCAGCCTGTAATTCAGTAACATTGTGAAATTCATTAGGCTGACTTTGTATTTTTTTGTTCTTCTTTCAAGTCTTTTATGATGAACCTTTCATTTTCACCCAACACCTCTACTGGCATCACTATCATCTTATACTCACTTTATCTCATATCAAAGCCTATTCTCAGAAAAAGAAATTTTATATCAATCACACAGACCATGACTTCTTCTGCCTAAGATGGAGTAAGAGGCACTGAACTTACTCTTTCATCTGAAATGACTTAAAAACACAGAATTTATAAAATGACAGTTTTCAGAATGCTGGACATCAGGCAACGAAGGACAGCAATAATCCTGAGAGATAGGACACAAATGAAGTAAGCCCTACAATCGGCCAGCGTTTTGCTGAGAGAGTTTCTGGAGTGCAACACAGAGAAGGGAAATCCAGGCAGAATGTGATGAACTCCCAAAACTTAGAAGATGAAGTTCAGAATCTGGTGAGACCAAGGCAGCTAGTCTTCACAGGACAGACCATAAATGAGAGAATTGCATGGAGAACTTTGTTAAAGTCTCTAAATTAATTTTCAAAATACCTTAATCTGAAGAGTCTTGATATGATTTCAGAAAATAGAAATGGACAGGATTTTATAAAGACAGATGTGAAAACCCTTGCAGATATAATGGCTCACTGAAATATTAATGTAATATATTTCACTGATATAATATTAAATTTGTAGTACAATATAATATTAAAACTATATAGCACAAGCATTTTATTCCTAGAGAGAACATCAGATTCTAACTATTGGAAACTGGAAAGAAATGGCTGCTTAGATAGAACCCTGTGGCTGCAGAAGTGAGTCACCACCTTGGGCAAGATCCACAGGTCACTCTTGACAGAGGTAGGAGGTGATGCCATGAAAGCCAGTGGTTGAGATACATTTTTTTCTGTGAAAGTATCCCTAAACTTTTCTTCAAACATTGTCTAAGATCAAATAGGAAAGGATAAAAATGAAAAAAAAATAGTTTCCCCGTTATAGGAATTAAATTTTACTTCAAGTGGAAATCCTTAAATATGGAGATCTCCTATGTAAATTTAGCATTTAGAAATGAGTTACATTAAGATTTTTCAGAAAAAATAATTTGATTTTAAAGTTATTTTAATACTCATGTTGAAGAAAGAGAATAAAAAGAATTAAAACATGAATCAGCCAATATCTCAATGATTGCAGTTAAAGACCTGAAGGGATAGTTAAGATTCTTTCAATTTCCCAGAAACTTCTCATTGGCCTGCTCTTATAACCATAAGCAATGTATTTTAAGAGGGTGCTGCTTTCTAATTAGTATGTCTTGGTGGTGAATTTCCAAGAATCCATCTTGGTCCATTAATAGAAAGAAAACCCTTCCATTCAAAAGAAAACCCTTCCAACCATTCCTCAATAGCAGTCACTCTTGCAGATGAACATCATAAGCAATTGGTCAGTTCTCAGTCACAATAGTGGAGAAGAATCACCTGAGGCAACTTATAGTAAAAAGCAGATTTCTGAAATTAGTTCCTAAAATTCAAATTCAACAGGTCAATTATGGAACCATATTATTTGCATTTTTAAAAGTATTCACTTTTATTATATGCATTTAACTTACCTCATTTCAAAGTCAGAAAATGAGTTTCATAAATGCAACCTCAAAATTCAAGGATGTTTCCTCCAATTTGGAATCTGTGGCTTCCTATGAACTGACAGTAACAAGTTTCCTGCAAGAGCACATAGTTTGTGGAAAACAGAAAATGGTGACTTCTCTAACTCAAGTTTCACTAACAAATCAAAGCTATGTTTACTCAGTCTACACAGTTAATTAAACCCCAAAGATATCTGCACCTAACCTGACAGGGCAATGATCCACATTCATCTTCAAGGATCTGGCCAAAGCTAGGTGGAAGGTTGAGCAGAGATTAGGAATCGAGCATGAGCTGTTGGATAGTTCTAAGAAGTCAGAAACACCTTACGGGATCTAGCACATATTTGGGCACCTACTGTATAACTGGTCCTGTGCTAAATATGCACACGCACACACTATACACACACACACACATACATACATATATATTTCATTATTATACACACACAAATGCACACATACTATATATAAAGCATAAATACATATAGTTTGCATAGCATATAATTGAATAAATTAATATATAAATAGTATTTGTATTTATGATAAAATGGCTATGTACAAAGTCTACAATAAGTCAATAATCCATATTATATCAATAACAAATAAAGGAATTACTCCTGCGGCATGTGTTGATTTCTTTTTAAGCTCTTTTAATGTTCACATATATGGGTGTAAGTGATTATAAAATTGACTATACCCAAAGTCTATAAATCAAAAGACAGTTTTATCACAATAGCAGTTTAGGGCTGAGGTTTCCAACCCCCAGGACACAGACGGGTACTGGTCCGTGGCCTGTTAGGAACCTGGCTGCACAGCAAGGGGTGAGCAGCAGGTAAGCGAGCCAAGCTTTATCTATATTTACAGCCACTCCCATTGCTTGCATCACTGCCTAAGCTCCTCCTCTGTTAGATCATCAGAGACATTAGTTGCAGGAGAACAGGCTCAGGGCTGTCACTGACTCTGCATTATGCTGAATTGTATAATTATTTCATCATATATTACAATGTAATAATAATAAAAATAAAGTGCACAATAAATATAATGCGCTTGAATCATCCTGAAACCATCCCTCTACCCGTGGTCGGCAGAAAAATTGTCTTCCATGAAACAGGTCCCTTGTGCCAAAAAATTTGGGGACTGCTGGTAGGAAACTTTATCCTATGGCAGATATTGTTTTCCTTCTATATTCTTTTATGTTCATGCAAATATATAGGATTGCAGTCATAGGGGAAGTCTGAGCTAATTGAAGATAATGTCCAAAATTATTGGAAGGTCCATCCAGTTCTTTATGTAACTCAATCATTACCCAATCTTCTCCTTTGGTTTGATGTTTCAGGGTCAACTTATGAGACAATTGCTTGAATTCTCTGAACATCACTTTAGTCAAGATAAAATTTAGCTCTTGTTTAAGGTTGTCTTTTTAGGATTCAGGAATATTTAAAACTCCGCTTAAGATCTCAATCTGTGGTATTCAAACCCACATTTCCTAATAAATGACTTCCCAAGAGACGTAATCAATGAGAAAGAGAAGCAGTGTTTATTAAAAATCTACTGTGAGTGAAGATTTATTAATTTAATAATCCAATACATATTAAATATATCACTATAGATTACATTTGCACCATGAAAAATTTAGTCATAAAACATGGATTTTTCCCATGTTAAAATGAACATTTATAATTGAAATCACTGGTATGTAATCATTTTTTAAATAGGGGGATTAAACATAATACATAATCACAAGGAAAAGTATACCCTAAAAATGAATAGAATATTAAAATTATGCTTTTTTTTCCTCCTCTCAAGCTTCCAAAAATCAAGCCAAAGATTCACAGGACTATTTAATCCAAGGCTAGCCTCCCTGTGCCAAATGTCTTGTGTCTCGACTACTTTGGCTTTGCTATGTTGGACTATGATTAGAAAATGAAAATTTATGGTAGGGAGGGGCCGCAGTCTCCCTGCACCGCTCTCATGTCCTGGAGGCACCAGGTTCATCCAGTGTCAGTACCTCTGCGGTCACAGTGGCCAGAAAGGAAGGACATCGTCACTAGAAACTTATGGTTAGAATAGAGGAAAGTTTTTCACAGAAGGGAAGAGTGTTAGGCTAACAAAACTAGAGATGGCTGTTAGATACGTCTCGGGTGATTGAGTGGTGTCATAAATTAAAATTGAATGTACTTTTTAGTTTTGCCTTCTCTTGAAACACTAAATGAATCAGTTCACTCTTCGTGACATTACGTATGTTTAAACATAGCTGTCTCGTCTGCCCACTTAGTGTATTACAGCAATCTCCTGGCCAAGGTCTCCTGTCTCTTGGGTTGTCTTTTATTCTGGCTTTCTGCTCTAATTGGACCCTCTCAGACTTCTCCTTGTTCCTCCTTTTCTTTGGCCTCTGTAATCACCCTGCCATCCTACCTCACCCTGCTCCAGTCCCCAGAGTTCCCCTTAATCATTGCCTAGCTGTCCCAGGAACTGCAGACCAATCTCCCAGTATCACAAGAATACAGTCCTTTCAGTAGAAAACAGGTTTGGGAACCTGATAGATCTATTTTGATTCCTGTGTCTCTCCCATTGAATAAAAGTGTGACCTTGAGAAATTGACTCAGCCTCTTGAAGTGTTCTTGTAAGCATTAGGGAGCAGTTTTACACAGTACCCAAGGCCTGGAATTTACTGTACATGCAATAAACAATAACTGTGGTTACAGAAAAAAAGGAAAATCAAAATTCAATTTTATATTAAGTTTTTAGGCAAAATAAACTAGTAAGATAAATCTGGTTGAAAAAAAGAAAGAATATTGCAGAGTTCATTCCAAAAATGTATGTGTGGTGTTGAAGATATATATATATGTGTGTGTGTGTTTTATATATAAAATATAATTATATATAAAATAATTACAAACAGTGCATATTTTTGTATATATAAAATAAAATTCTACATAAAATTTTTGTTGAAATCAACTGTGTTTCTGTAATATAACACCTTACACATTATATCAATATAATGTCAGAAGGAAATCTTTGAGCAAAATCATATTAAAGAAATTATATCCCTTGAATGAGTAGCATCATGGAAAGCTGGAATTCAGTGAAAAGTCATCTGTCGGATTCGCAGTTTCTTCATAGCGGCTTTCATCTCCTCATTTCTCAATGTGTAGATAAGGGGGTTCAAGAGTGGAGTAAAAATGGTATAAAACACAGACAGGAGCTTGTCCACGGAGAATCTGCTGAAAGGCCACACATAAATGAAAATGCAAGGCCCAAAGAACAGCGAGACTACCATGATGTGTGCAGAGCACGTGGAGAGTGCTCTGGATATGCCACCAGCAGCACGCTGTTGGACGGTGAGGAGGATGGCAGTGTAGGAGACCATGAGGAGCAGAAAGCAGCTCATGGAAAGCAGCCCACTGTCTGAGATCATAAGCACACCCAAGACATAGGTGTCCATGCAGGCAAGTCTGATCACTAGAGGGAGGTCACAGAAGAAGCTGTCCACCTTATTGGGGCCACAGTAAGGTAAATTCACAGTAAAAGCTACTTGACTGATTGAGTGCACAAATCCAATGACCCATGAAAGCAACACTAGCTTGATGCAAGTCTGCCGACTCATTATAGTCACATAATGCAAGGGCTTGCATATGGCCACATATCTGTCATAGGCCATGGAAACCAGCAGCACCATCTCAGCCCCGCCAGTAAAGTGCAAGAAGAAGATCTGAGCCATACACCCTCCAAAGGAGATGAGTTTTCGATCACTAAGAAAATCCCTGATCATCTTGGGTGTAGCAAATGAGGCCAACCACATGTCCAGGAAAGATAGGTTTCCCAGCAGGAAGTACATAGGGGAGGAGTGCAAGTGGCGGTCAGAAATTACAGTGACCACAATGAGGAGGTTACCCAGCATGATGGCGACATAGATCCCAGAGAAAAATATGAAGAAAATATTTTGGAGATGTCTTGAAGTGCAGAGACCATGTAACACAAATTCTGACACCAAGGAATAATTCTGCAGGGCCATTGTCTCAGGTTTCAGATTTTGCTCTGAACGTATCTAAAGAAAATAAAATTCTGTCATTTGTGACAATGTGTATGCACCTGGAGGACATTATGTTAAGTGAAATAAGCCAAGCAAATCAAAGGATCTCACTTATATGTGGAATTTTAAAAGTCAAACTTAAGGAACATCTCTATCCAGGAAAATACAAGAGGTGCTATATCACCATTGTTTCTTAAAGCTGAATAGTACCCATTCTACTAAGTGAAGTGTCTCAAGAATGGAAAAACAAGCACCACATGTACTCACCAGCAAATTGGTATTAACAGATCAACACCTAAGTGGACATATAGGAATAACATTTATCGGGTATCGGGTGGGTGGGGGGGGGAGGAGGGGATGGGTATATACAAACATAATGAGTGAGATGCGCAACGTTTGGGGGATGGTCATGCTTGAGGCTCTGACTAGAGGAGGGAGGGGGGGCATGGGCAATATACATAACCTTAACATTTGTACCCCCATAATATGCTGAAATAAAAAAATATATTTAAAACAAACAAACAAACAAACTTAAAGAACAGAGAGTAAATTGGTGGTTACCAGAGGCTGGGGAATGGGGGATTAGGGAGAAGTTGTTCAAAGGACAAAGTTTTGGGTTAGACAGGAGGGATAAATTCAAGAGATCTATTGTATAGCATGGTGATTATAGCTAATAGTAATGCATTGTATACTTGAATATTGATAAGAATAGATTTTAAATGTTCTCACCACAAAAAATGGTAAATATGTGAGATAGTGCATATGTTATGCAGCTTGATTTAGCCATTCCATAATGTATACATTATCAAATATATATATCAAAACAGCATGCAGTATACCATAAATATATATAATTTTTATTCGTCAATTAGAAAGAGAGGGAGAGGAAGGAAGAAATGTAAGCAAAAGTGCTCATTAATTGCTGGGCACATGAAAATGATCAACTAAGTTTATCTCAGTATAATTTTTAACTTGTAAGAGACAATCTAAAATATAGAAGATTCTAAACAAGTCCACACTATCATGCATGTTTGCCTTTCTCAGACTTCAGTGTTTCCTTAGGGGCAGTTAATTGGACATTCTGGAAGACTTCAGCATAGGTGAGAGTTGTAGGAACACTTTTTTCCTCCTTTCTATGGCTTTAGTTCATGCAAAAACATGGAATTAAGCAAGTGCAGAATGTGAACCAAAAATCAAGAGGATTGAGAATTTATTTTAATTTTTTAATTTCAACATATTATGGGGGTACAAATATAGTTAAGGTTACATATATTGTCCTTGCCAGCCTTCGCCCCACCCTTCCCCCCACAAGTCAGAGCTTCAAGTGTGTCCATCCTCCAGGTGGTTCCTATCGCACTCATTATGTAAGTATACACCCTTCCCTTCATCCCCCCTCCCACTTGCCTGACACCCAATAAAAAAATTTTTTTTGACATTTTGGTTACATTTTATATCTTTGCCTCTCCTTAAGAAGGGTTAGAGGTATGCCCTTCCCCTCCACAATGTTCACCACATCTCTAAGATGTGGGTCTACCCCTCATCCCGAATTCCTGGTGTACACTACCACCATTTGAGCACCATAGTTTTAATCAGTCAGTACCAATTTGATGGCGAGTACATGTGGAGCCCATTTTCCTGAACTTGTGTCACTTCACTTTGGATAATGGGCTTAAGCTTAATCCAGGATAGTATAAGTGGTGCTAGCTCACTGTTGCTTCTTAGAATTGAGTAATATTCTATTGTGAACATATACCAAATTTTGATTATCCACTCATGAATTGACGGGCACTTGGGTTGTTTCCATGACCGTGCAATAGTGAATTGTGCTGCCATAAACATCCAGGTGCAGATGTCTTTATAATAGAATGTCTTATTCTCTTTTGGGTAGATACCTAACAATGCTATTGCTGGGTCAAATGGTATTTCTATCTCTAGCTGTCTCTATGTTGAGAACACAGAAATAGTTCAGAAGAGCATTAGGAAGGATTACAAACTTATATGTCTGGATTTTGTTTAAAGTTAACAAGTTTACTATGTCTTGTGTAAGTAGATTCTTTAAAGGTCTTTGGTAAGAGGCTCCCTCTCCACCTGCTGATTTCCAGTATATTGTGCAACAACCTATATATGCCTTTGGATTGAGGTATTATTATACATTAATGAGGCATGATTTTGCAGTTCAATAGGAATGTAGACAGAGGGTGTGGTGGAAAGGTCCTCTTGCACAAGGTCTGACTTGATGGATGAACTAGCTGTGGGACTTGGGGAAAGCCACACATTTCCTACTCTGTAAAATAAGGGAGATAAACTGAGGACCTTTCCAGATCTGAGTCTCTAATTTGATGCCAGCAAACTCCCTTCTGAGCTGTTTTTTTGATAAAGAGATGTTTGTTCCGTAGCCCTTTCTCTTTTCCTAGTCCCTCTTCTGATGGGTGTGAACAAAGCCAGCCTCAGTGTTCTGGGGTTTTGGAAAATATTTTTCTTCTGATTAAATTAAGTGACTTAAACAGATATTGAACTTATCACCATAGTGTTATTCACTTTGTGCTACCAACAGCATTTTAACAACATCAGGATTGAGAATTTGAAGATTTTTTGTAGATTTTTTTGTATGACATCATGTTCTCCCTATCTGTGTTTATATCATTGCTCAATGGGTAATTAATTGTTTCTAAACATCAGACCAAAAATTGAAATTAAAGCTTAATTTAAAAAACAATGTCACCTTGTAAAACACAGAAAACTACATATATGTTATCAAGTCTCTCTTTCTCCTTCTCTCTCTCCATTTAGCCACACAAACACAAAACAAAATCTAGCAAAGTCATGCTGGTGGGTGGCTCTCTCTATGTATCTAAATATCAATTACTGTGTCTCTCACCTGAAGCCAAGAAAATAAATAAATTTTGTTCTTTGAGGATAAAATTTAAAGAAGAAAGATCACTTTAAGCTAAAAAAGCATATTCTGGATATAAAGACCTATTTGGGGGTGATGTATAAATACAAGATAGCTCCCAAATCATGTACTCAAGTTATGTGTGTTGTTTAACATTTTTTAAAAGGTATCATTATTATGTTATATGTTGTAGAAAGGCATTTCTCATATTCTCAGATAATGCCTTTGAGAAAAATTTGATCTAAGCAATAGCACAGTTTCATAAAGTTTTAATTTAGATTCCTCTTCCTTGGACAGTGGGTAGGAGTGGGGGCCAGAAAAACAAAACCACAAAATTTTTAATTTACTGTGTTAATGTCTGCCATCAGGGAGGATAACGTGCAGTTGTAGGCTGTGGGACCCTTTCCTTTACCCTGGCCTTCATCAACGATCTGAATAACACATGATAAGCAAATTTACAGATGACAAGAAATCTGACAGGATTCACTTATAGAATTCTTCGTTCAATAAGCTAGAAATATGGGCTGTAATCAACAAATTAAAGAGAAAGAGAGGGAGAGAGAGAAAGAAAAGAAAAAGAGGAATGTAGACTGATACTTATCAGGCTAACAGAGATACAGAATAGTATCTCATTAATATATTTCTTTATCATTATTTTGCTTTTCATATATTTATAATGACAATATATTTTTACTTTTAAGATTTAATAGTAAGAAAATGGTTTTTTTGTCACAAAAAGGATCAGAAACTTACAATATAATTTGTTCTAATGCTTTTGATTAAATGAACCAGAAGGAAGATCTGGTTCAGGGTATTTGTATCTTATTCTCCAATTAACCACTTAGGTACCACGTTCACCTGCCAGGAAACCTTGCCCACAGCCGGCACTCATAGTCTGCAAGAATAATTTGTGCTGTGCATTGACGACGAATCCGTTTTGCTCTTGTGTGATGAA
The DNA here is from genome assembly GCA_008086735.1 of Cheirogaleus medius. Taxonomy (NCBI): domain Eukaryota; kingdom Metazoa; phylum Chordata; class Mammalia; order Primates; family Cheirogaleidae; genus Cheirogaleus; species Cheirogaleus medius. The sequence continues at coordinate 19,478,506 of VBSM01001044.1, read as the reverse complement.
GAAAGCTTTAAAGCACTGAAAGCTTGTTTTACTTTACAGGCAGCTTTACTTGTAATACAAATCAGAATAGGTAACATATACATATATGCTTTCATTATGTTATTTTTAAATGTTCACAATTTTATTTTGATAAATGAAAAATTAGAAAAGTCAAATCACGGCTGTCGGCTAAAGTCGCTGTGCGTGTTCATCTGTGGCTATCGACTATAGCCGACACTGGTACCGAAGTGGTTAAAGTTCAGCTCAAGATATCGCTTCCTAAAGAGCAATAGTGTTGAGATTTCTCCCATGTTAAACCTGCTTAGAATCTTTTTTTTTGAAACCACTTTATTAAGGTATAATTTACATACCATAAATTCACCCATTTGAAGTGTTTATTCAATGATTTTTAGTTATTTTACCAAGTTATCTCTATAATGCTTGGTTGTCTCCATAATGCTTATTCTGGAATCTTGACAACCTCACATCCTTCCAGGATGTCCCTTGGCAGTAGTCAGACTGTTTTCTTCCTTACTCAGTTGCTCACATACACACTCACTCATTCAGACTGTCTCTATAGAACATTAACACAGTTTTGCATCTCACTTAATTCAGTATAGTACCCAATCAATATAGAGGAAAATACAATATTTAACATAAGTTTTATACAGTTCCTTCAACCCCACAAATTTTTACTATTGTTGTTATCATTTTTTAATTAATTGTGTTTGGGATTAAAAAGCCAGTGTTTATCAAATTCATGTATAGATTCATTATTTATAAACTGACTACCTCTGAGAGGGTTTTAGGATGACTTGCAAAGAAAGCGATATTTTTCAGGACATCTCAACAAGGACCAGAGCATAAAATCTATGCAATAATTTTTGGGAGTATTTTCACAGTTATAAATGAGTGACTGATAAATACAGCATGTCATTAAAAAACGTAGCTCTGAGCTTCCAGATGAAGTAGGATAGGATGTATAGGTCCCATGGTTAGTTCTTCATGAGAAATAAATTGGAGCCTCATTTTTTTCACTAAGAGTAAAATATTATATAAACCTTTTTATAAAGACCATAGAACAGAATTCTTTGTGAGCAATTTCACAAAAGATGTGTAACTGTCCTTTGTGTGAGCTTTTTAATGTTGCTCTTTTATAAAATTGAGGAATATAACATGAAAGAATAATTTTGTAAGGCTTCTATAGGGAAATAAAGTAACATATAGATGTGAAGTATTCTAATAATGTGAACTTGATATAGTGGTAAAATTTTTTAATTTATCTAGAGGAATTAATGGTTATTTGTATCTGTTTTAGGTCACTGAGATCAAACTAGGCTTTTGTCAAGATAATGAGGACTCAAAATCCCCTTTGTTCCTCTTGAACTTTTATAAGACCATCATATTAAAACATTTAATTGAAATTTAACTGAATGTAATTTAATTTTGTCAATTAGATGCTACCCATCTTCAGACTGTGATTTTAAATCTGAAACCAAATGCCCTGATGGGCACAATGGACACAAGCACAAATCAAGAACTCCCAACAAGTTTAGTTAGAGTGCCCTGACACCCATCCTAGCATATATTTTAAAGGTCATGGAGTTCTACTTTTCCTGGTATTCTTTTCTTTTTTGTGCCCATGAAAAATTTCACATGTAAATCTAAACCATAATAATATCTAATTTAGTGTTTTATAAAGATTAAGTGAATGGAAAGTTGAAATAATCAGATGGAAAACTCAGGAAAAAAATATGAAGAAACTCCTAATTTGCTGTTGGGTCAAAGATATTCTAAAATTAGATATTGGTGATGGTTGCACAACTCTGTAAATATACTACAACCCATTGAATTGTACACTTAAAATGAGTCAACTTTATGGTATGTAAATTATATCTCAATAATGCTCTTTTGAAAATGGATATTAAAAGAAATGCAATAAAATAGATTCAAATAGAATTCTGATTTCAGAAAACTTTTTAAGGATTGCATAAGCTTTTAAAATTTATTAAATGGCTGTAAATTTGTAATCAGGAAAAATGAGATTGATTGTATACAAACTAATGCTATTGTTAAATTAAATAAAATACAAATATGACTAACAATGACAAAATTTAATTTTAACTGACAAGTTATTATGATGTACTTCAATGATTTATTGTATAAAATCATATAATAAATTAGTCTCTACTTGACTTGTATCTTATACATGTTTATATATATCTCAAAAGTTCTTTACTAACCTGTAGTTAAGATGCTCAGTGCTGACACTGAAGATCACCTAATTTGTATTTCACATCTGCTATACTTGAATGGAACTTTTGAAAACACATATTTTTATTCCAGATATGACTTAATCATTTCTTTCTCCTGCCTCTTGAAAATAATTCAAGAAAAGCATCATTTTAAGAAGCTAGAGAACTTCAGATCTGAGCCTTCCTCGGAGTTAAGATCTAAATATCTATATCCTGTCTCTTATCAATTAAGAATCCCTAATGATGGGCTATTCATGACCAACTGCCATAATGGAGGCTGGGGAATAAATTATCAAAGGGTGGAAATTTGTGGTAATAAATCCTGTTTCTCCAGGTGACAAAAGAAGAAAATTTTAAATATCTTCCAGATTATATAAACATAGCTACAATTATTTTAATAATTCAAGTAGAATAATATATACCATAATCCAGTTAATAGAGTATTAAATGTGTTTTTCCTTAATCAAATTAACAAGTTACATACTAAAAATAAAATGAAAAATGTGTCAACCCTGTACATTAGTTCATGTAACTTTGAGCATAATGCTTTGGAGAAGACTTATTCCTGCTAGAAATATAAGATTTACACGCATCAAAATACTTGCCTTCTTCAGATTTATATGATCAGGTATGATGAAATCTGGTGCCTGGGTTACTTTGTACATCATTTATAATTGATAGACTACTCACTTCTCAAAATCATTCAGTTAATGCAGGATTCTTCTGCTAATGGGTCCATACTGATCAAAAATATCCCAGAACATTCAGATGAATGATCATCACACTTGCAACTATTCACATGACATTCATTTCCATAATAACAAAGGTAGATGGAGCAGTTAAATTTCCCCTCCCTTGCATCTCAGTTTGCTGGTGGGCTCCTGAGCCTCTGGAGAGACCGCTAATGCCAGCCCAGAGATAGCTGTGGCAAGTAAGCAGTGAGTCTCTTGCAGACAGGGCACCTGGCTCCCAGATCCCTCGGGATACCATATGTCCCACCCCACAGACCCAAGCCAATTGGTAGGCACCATATTGCTTCATTCCCCCTGCCCCTCCCCTACCCGTCGCTGCCAAGAGAGACAATTTAGCCTCCACCTGGAGGCATTCACAGGCAATGGGACCTTTCCTTTTGGGGTCCTAGAGCAGACTAAGTGGCACTCAGACTGTGAGCTCCCTACCCGCCAGCCCTCCCTTGTGCTGCTTGCCTGGTGACTCCAGGAGAGCAGGGAAAATCCTGAGGTGGTGAGACATTGATCTAGCTTGGACACCCCGTGGGTGACTTGAGACCAGCACTCTTCCCTGGCAGGGTCAGGGATTGATCTCTTGGGCCCAAGGGACAGGCCTGCTGACCAGGTCCCATATACCCAGGTTTCGATTTCATTGCTCAGGGGCACAGAAGGGATATTTGTGAATGAGTGTACTGAGCTATGTGTGCCTTTAGGGGCAGATCAACATGCTGAGGGGCAACCTTCTTCTCATAGGAGGGACATGCTCCCAGCTCGGGCTGTGATCCTGGGCAGAGAACCTCCCAGCCCACATCACACCCAGGGGAGATCCACTGGCTTTAGGTCCTGCCTGCTGGCAGAGGCCCAGGAAAAAACACAGAATAGGGGAAAGTGGAAAGGAGTGAGGCCTGCTCCAGACTGCAAGTCTCAGACCATACCACCCCCACATGCAGACTTTTCAGCTGAGTGGGGCCATTTCAGTGGTTCCCTGGCAGCTTTGCCCAGAAATAGAGAACAGATATTTGATCCCTGCTAACAGCATTTGTGAAGCTTGAGGGCAAGCTCAGCAAATCCAGCTCTGCCCAGCCTCGTGCTCCTACCTGTTCCAGCTGAGGTGGAGAATAAGGACACACCTGGAAGTGCCTCTCCAGAGGAATGAAAGCTGGAGACCCAAGACCCAAAAAGAACACTGCAGCTTGCTCCTCTCAGCACGTGTCACCTACTTTCAAGAAGGTCAATTTGCACACCCTTTTACTGCATTTATTGACTCATCATATGAGGTGTGTTGACTATCACCCACAAGCACCACCTACTGGCTCTGAGACTAAACTTTGCATATCATTATCTAAATGGAAATCTAAAGGTAAGAAGCAATAGCTGCTCCAGATGGGAAGGAATCAGGGAAAGAACTCTGGAAATATGGAGAATCAAATGGAAAGCACACCCCTAAAGGTGAATACCAGCTCTTTAGCAATCAGTATCAACCAAATTCAGAACATTAAAATGACAAAAGGAGAATTTCAAACATGGATTGTAAGAAAACTCAATGATGTGCAAGGGAAAATGGTAACCAACATAAAGAAACCACACACACAAAAAAAATCCAGGACTTTAAGAAAAAAATTCACTTAAGAAATAGAAATATTAAAGAAAAAATCAAACAGAACTTCTGGAAATGAAGAATTAATTCAAGGAATTACAATACACAGTGGAAAGTCTCAAGAATAGGGTAGATCAAACAGAAGAAAGAATCTCAGGGACTGAAGATAACACCTTTCAGTTAAATAAGTCTGTTGCAGAGATAGAGCAGAGAAATAAGAGAAAAAGGCAAAGCCTACAAGATGTTTGGGATTATGTGAAAAAGCCTAATATGAGAATTACAGGCATCCCTTAGGATGAAGAAGAAAATATATAAGGATTGAATAAAATATTTGAGGATATAACAGAGGAAAATTTAAATATCCAGGTATAGGAAGCTCAAACAACTCCTGGGAGATTCATTGCAAACAGGAAGACACTACAACACACAGTCATCGCACTGACCAAAATAACCACCAAAGAGGCCGTCCTATGAGATGCAAGGTGAAGAAACAGGTAACCTACAAAGAAATCCATCAGACTAATGGAAAACTTCTCAACTGAAACTTTGCAAGCAAGAAGAGACTGGGGCCCCATTCTCACTCTTCTTAAACAGAATAATGCCCGACCTAGAATCCTGTACCCTGCAAAACTAAGTTTCTTATACAAGGGAGAAATAAAGACCTTCTCAGACAAGAAAAGACTGAGTGAATTCATGAAGACAAGACTTGTCCTCCAGGAAGTACTCAAAACAATGTTACACATGGATCAGCAAAATAAACACTCACCAATGTAAAATCATCCAAAAGTTAATGATCACAGGTCAGATATCACAATGGCTCAAGGGAGAAAACAAAGCAACAAAGCTAAACTCAGCAAGATGAACAGAAATCTGCCCTACTTATCAATTCTTTCAGTAAATGTTAATGGCTTGAACTGCCCACTAAAGAGACATAGGCTGGGTGAATGGATGAATATACACAAGCCAAGTATCTGCTGTCTTCAGGAAACACATTTAAGCCACAAGGATGCATTCAGTATCAAGGTGAGAGGATAAAAAACAATATTTCAAGCAAATGGAAGCCAAAAGAAAGCTGGCATGGCAGTTTGATTTCAGATAACTTAGTAATGAAATCAACAAAAGTAAAGAAAGACAAGGAGGATCACTATATAATGGTGAAGGGTACAGTTCAACAAGAAGACATAACAATTCTAAATATGTATGCGCCTAACTCAGGTACACCCAGATTCATAAAGCAAATACTACTTGCTCTAAACAAAATGATAAAGAGCAACACCATAATAGCCAGGGACTTCAACACCTCTCTGACAGAACAAGACAGATCTTCCAAACAGAAAGTAAACAAAGAAACAATGGACTTAAACAGAGCTCTAGAACAAATGGGCCTGACTAATATTTACAGAACATTCTACCCAAAAACTATTTAATATACATTTTTTCATCAGCTTGTGGAACATTCTCTAAAATTATCCATATCCTAGGTCACAAACCATGTCTCAAAAAATTTTAAAAAATAGAAATTATACCATGCATCTTCTCAGACCACAGTTGAATAAAATTAAAAAACAATTCCAACAGAAACTCTCATCTCTATACAAAATCATGGAAACTAAACAAACTTCTCCTGAATGATTATTGTGTTAAGGAGGAAATTAAGATGGAAATCAAAAGATTCTTGGAACTAAATGGTAAAGGAGACACAAGTTATCAAAATCTGTGGGACACAGCTGAACAGTTCTGAAAGGATAATTTATATCTGTAAATTCCTACATCCAAAGACAGAAAGATCACAAATCAACAATCTAATAATCATCTCAAAGTACTGGAAAAGGATGAGCAAACCAACCCCAAACCCTGCTTAGATAAGAGCAGAACTAAATGAAATTGATAACAAAAATACTATACGGAAGATTAATAAAGCAAAAAGTTGGTTCTTTGAAAAAATAAACAAAATCAACACACCTCTTCCTAGATTAAGGAGAAGCAGAAAGGAAGAACTCTAATAAGCTCCATCAGGAATGAAAAAGGAGAAATTACAGCTCATACTATGTAAATACAAAATATCATCTAATGAATACTATAAAAAAATCTCTATGCACATAAACTTGAAAATGTGGGGGAAATGGACACATTCTTAGAAATGCACAGTCTCTGTAGGCTCAATCAGGAAGAAATAGAATTCCTGAACAGACCAATATCAATACCAAAATTGAAACAACAATTAAAAAAACCTTCCTAAAAAGAAAAGTCCCAGATCAGATGGTTTCACACCCAAATTTTACCAGACCTACAAAGAAGAACTGGTGTCTTTCCTGCAGAAATTATTCCACAACATTGAGAAGGAAAGATTCCTCCCCAACACATTTTATGAAGCCAACATCACCATGGTACCGAAACCATGAAAGGACACAACAAAAAAAGCCAACTACAGACCAATATCCCTTATGAATATATTCAAAAATTCTCAACAAAATCCTAGTAAACTGAATTCAGGTGCTTAACAAAAAATAATCCATCACGACCAAGTGGGCTTCATTCCAGAAATGCAGGGATTTTTCAATATACGCAAATCTATAAATGTAATTCACCACATAAATAGAAGCAAAAATAAAGACAGAATGATCCTCTCAATAGACACAGAAAAAGCATTTGACAAAATTCAGCACCATTTTATGATAAAAACACTTAACAATATAGGCACAGATGGGACTTACCTAAAATCCATGATAAAAGCCCTATATGATAAACCCACAGCCACCATCATACTGAATGGGGAAAAATTGAAAGCATTCCCTCTTAGAACTGGAACCAGACAAGGTTCTATCACCACTTCTATTCAACTTAGTGTTGGAAGGCTTAGCTGGAGCAATCAGACAAGAGAAGAAAATCAAGGGCAACCAAATGGGGGTAGAAGAGGTCAAACTATCACTCTTTGCTGATGATATGACCTTATATCTAGAAAATCCCAAAGATTCTGCCATGAGAATACCAGAATTGATAAACTCAGAAAAGTATCAGGATACAAATCAATGTACAGAAATCAATAGCATTCCTATATGCCAACAACAAACTGAGAACCACATCAAAGACTCAATACCATTCACAATAGCAACAAAGAAAATAAAATACCTAGGAATATATTTAACTAAGGAGGTAAAAGACCTCTATAGGAAGAACCATGAAATACTGAGGAAGGAAATAGCAGAGGATATGAACAGGTGGAAAACCATACTATGCTCGTGGGTCAGCATAATCAACATAGTTAAAATATCTATACTACCCAAAGTGATCTACAGATTCAATGCAATCCCTATTAAAATATCAACATCATTTTTCACAGATCTAAAAAAAATATTTCTATATTTCATATGGAACCATAGAAGATCCCATATAACAAAAGCAATCTTAAGGAAAAAGAACAAATTGGGAAGCATCAATTTACCAGACTTGAAGCTATACTACAAGGCTATAATAACTAAAATAGCATGTTACTGTCACAAGAACAGAGACATAGTCCAATAGAGCAGAACTGAGAACCCAGATATAAAACCATCCTCATATAGCCATCTAATCTTTGACAAAGCAGACAAAAACATACACTGGGGAAAAGAATCCTTAATCAGTAAATAGTGCATGGAAAATTGGAATGCCATATGTATAAGACTGAAACAGGAAATGCACCTTTCACCTCTCACATAAATCAACTAACAGTGGATAACAGATCAAAACCTAAGGCATAAAACTATAAGAATTCTAGAAGAAAATATTGGGAAAACTCTTATAGACATTGGCTTAGGCAAAGAATTTATGAAGAAGACCACAAAGGCAATCATAGTGACAACAAAAATAAATAAATGGGACCTGATAAAATTAAAAAGCTTCTGCACAACCAAGGAAACTATCACAAGAGCAAACAGACAACCACAGAATGGGAGAAAATATTTGCATGCTAGACATCCAATAAAGGGTTGATAACTAGAATCTATAAAGAACTAAGGAGAATCAGCAAGAAAAAACATCAAACAACCTTATCAAAAAGCGGGCAAAAGACATGATCAGAAGCTTTTCAAAAGAAGATAGAATAATGTCCAATAAATATATGAAAAAATGCTCAACATCTCTAATCATCAGGGAAATGCAAATCAAAACCGCAATACTTGGCAGCTTTTCTAAACAATTTTTGCTTCGTCTTTATTTTTTGTCATATCTGGTCTTTGAGGTCTCTTATTTTTAGCTTGTGTTAAACTAGTGTTTTGACAGATTTCCTTGAATGCCAGGAGAAAGTAAGCAAGAGAGAGACATAGGGACAAAGAAAAAAACAACGAAAGAGTAAAGAGAGGAGAGAGAGAAAGAGAGAGACAGAGAGACAGAGAGAGAGACAGAGAGAGAGAGACAGCATGAACTTTCCCTGTCTGTGAGTTGGCTCTATGCTGGCATATTTATTCAACGCCTAGCCAAGATTTTTACAATTCTGCCTTAGTTTTCACTTCCTGCTTACACTTAGCTTAGAGATAAGTCTGAGGTGAAAGCTTAGGGTCTTATAAGGTATTTTCTGAGCATATATCCCGCCCTGGTCATGGACAGGGCTTTCCAATTCCCCAATGTTTATAATTGCTTTTGAATACAACAGTTTTCCAGCGAAAGTTTATCTTTTTCTCACAAGTCTTTTGGTGCTCCGTTGTATGCCCTAACTATAATCTTTTACCTATGCAGCTGTGGATTATTCATTTGCATTATCATATTCTTGAGAATTATTATCTGCTTTTTCACCTTGAGTGAATTCAAATTCAGTGAAGCAAGTGTCTTCTGTCAGTCCTTCAGGTAGCCCAAAGATGTGTCAAAACAAACATTTTTTTTCCCCAGAATAAAGTCTGATTTGTTCTGTTCAGAACCAGGGAAAAGGGTCCCACGCTGTCTTCAAGATTACCACCACACCAGGAAGGGGAAGGGGACAAGGGCAAGTAAAAATATCATAAAGCTGTCATACTCTTTTTAAGTGGCCTTTTTCTCAATTTACCATTCTCTTGACTATTGTAAACTTTGGACTATTTTCAAGAGTTCTGACAATGTTGATTCTGACAGTTGCTTGATTTTGTATTTAAAATTTTTTTTTTTATTTCAGCATATTAGAGGGGTTCAAATGTTTAGGTTATATATATTGCCTTCGTCCAACCCGAATCAGAGCTTCAAGTGTGTCCATCCCCCAAATGGTACACACTGCACCCATTAGGTGTGTATATACCCATCCCCTGTTTTTGTAGAAGAACAAGCATTTGAAGCTACCAACTGCACCATTTCCCTTAAGCTTAAAACTCTCCTTCACTTTCACTTTTGAAGGATAGTTGTTCTGCACATAGACTTCTTAATTCATTGTGTTTTCATTCATACTTTGATAAGGTCATTTTACTACCTTATTGTTTCCATAATTTCTGATGAGATATTAGTTATTAATGAATATTAATATATTGAAGGTCCCTCTTTTTAATATTTTTTCTTTTTTGCTAGTTTTAAGATACATCACTTATTTGTCTTTGGCATTAAACAGTTGGTCTGTAATGTATATAGCTGTGAATCTGAATTTATTGAGGTCATTGAGCTTTTTTGGACATGTATATCAATATTTTTCATCAAATTTGGGAATCTTTTTGTCATTATTTCTTTAACTGTATTTTCCATTCCTTTCTTTCTCTGTCTCTTCCTTCTGGAACTCTCATTTATGTATGTATATAAATGTTGGTACTTCCTGATGGTGTTCGGCAGGTCTCTAAAGGTCTGTCAATTTTAATTTATTCGTTTTTCTTTCTGTTTCTCAGACTGGATAATCTCAATTGATTTGCCTTGATGTTTACTAATTCTTTCTTCTCACGGCTCAAAACTGAAGTAAGTCCCTCTAGTGAATGTTTCATTTTAGTTATTGTACTTTAATCCCCAGAATTTCTACTGTTTTTATTATTTTGTCTCTTTAGTAATATTCTCTATTATTCTGGTTCAATAACTATTACATGTATGATACAATGTGAGTAAGAAGTTGGGCTACAATCAAGCCTGACTTCCTGTAGCAGATTGTATTTTCTAAAGATGGTGGCATCAATATCTCTTATTATACATATTCTTTTGCAATGTGTCCGTGTCACTCTCTGTCAAGATTTATAGTCTGAGATTCCATACATATGAGTGAAGAATCCATCTTGAAAAAGTCCTCCAACTCTAGCTTCCCAGCTAATCCTATATGGCTCAGACATAGATTGCTCATCTGGGCTCTTCCTCGATCATTGACTCACAAAATTGTGAGCAGAATAAAATAGCTATTTAAAGCCAGAATATTTTGGAGTGGTTTGATAAACACCAAGCTGTTAACACTCACCCACAATCCCCCTGGAGCCCCATAAGGTTATTTGAAATAGGCTTGCATATGATTCACATTTCCACATTTCTTTGTACTCTTATATTTATTTTTATGGCAACTGCCCCATTGAAATACACTTGATACTACTCTTTGGCCATTTTTACTCCTTCTGGTGTCAGGATTCTCTTTTTCTCGTCAAAGCTTTTTAGAGTTGATTTCCATGCCTTCAAAAATCCTGTACTCCAGACCAGACTGTAAAAAAAATTCTTAGGCCAGATCTACCACTTCTCTCAATTATTGATGAGCTCTAACACTTGTTCATACTTCTTCTGCTGCCGTTTTTCTTGGAGCTTACATTGCTTTTTCTGCCTCTGCTGCTCTTCTGAGATCACTAGATTTCCATGCTGTGCACATTTGGTTATCTGACTGCTGCGGGATATACCTTCTCACAACAGTAATCTGGTCCTATATTGCCACAGATTAAAATGGAAAAAAAAAAGCCCTAATGGTTTCTGTTAAATTATAATATTAGTCTACATATCTTTCTCTAGAAGTGTCTAAATAATACTCTTTTCAAAATCAGGGAGTGTAGCATATCCATCTGAATCCCTCACATAACATAATGACTAGCATAACCTAGACACTTATTAAATGTCTCTTGAAAAGGCATTTATTTCAATGGAATCTTTGCTGATGGCAATAAGAGAAGATAATGCCAAAATACTATAAACAAGTGTCAATTCTTAATATGTGATAAGAAACAACTTTGGTAATTATGCATGTTTGGATAATAGGCTCTATTTTCCAGATACTAAAAAGTATTTTTTAAAAGGGTCACTACATCTGATATTAATATATAAGTTGGGATTTTTATCAAGAGTTTGTAACTATACTAGTAATCAAAGTATGATTTTTTCCATAAGCCATTCTTTTATTCTTACTCTTTTCTCTCTTCTTCTAGTCCCAAGCCTCTATTGTCCTTGAAATATATTAATTAACTCTTTCTTTTTATTTTATTGATTTTTTGATATATATATTTTTATGAAAAATGTGGTATTTAGTTACATGCATAGAATGTGTAATGATCAAGTCAGCATATTTAGGGTATACATTACCTCAAACATTTATCATTTCTATGAGTTGGAAACATTTCAAATCCTCTCTTCTAGCTATTTTGAAACACACAATACATTGTTGTTACCTATGGTAATCCTAACTGCTTCAAACATTTCATTGTTATACTAACCTGAAAATGGTTAAGACATCATTTATTTATTTTTAATCTTTGTCTTATAATTAACTGAGTAATTTATTGAAATGAATCTGTCCTCAGAACCTATTATATGCCAGAGATTGTGAAATGATCTAGTGGAAAGAAGAGAAATGAGACATTGTTGCAAGCCTCAAATAGTAACTTAGTTAATGGTACTTGACTAAAATAAATAACTAAATGCAATATAAAAATATACTTGGAATTATAGTGCCATGTAGCAGGGACAATGAGTTCGCAAAAAGAAAGTTTTTCATTCTAACCTAGGATATCAGGTTTAGACAAAAGCATTATTGAGGACATGGAATCACCAGCTAAACATTGCTTGGTTTTTTTTTTTACTACTAAGTATTGACTATTTAATATGGACTATAGACTATGTTAGTATGAGATTGGTGGGGGAATGGGAAAGTGAGAAACTTTTATGCCAAGGAACTTTCTCTAATGTGACTGATAAATTAACTCAAATCTTAGTATTTAATTAACTTTCTGACATTGGCATTATATAGTTTCAATATTCCTCTTAGGACTTTTGTTTAAAACAAATGTAACATTTATCCCCACTTGTTACTTAATGAAATTAAAACTTATTTTATATTTTATTTTATTTATTAAAACTCATTTATTTGGCAAAAAATTAATTCCTACTCTCTGAAAGATGTATTTTTCTAGGACTATGCTTAAGTGGTGATCAGTTCGTGTTTTAATTTGTGGTAATTTCTTTGAGATATTTTTTTTCTAGCCCATTGTATATCTGTAATATATAGATATACACCTTTATACTTGACATATATCTGTGGTATCAGGTTTTCTCTGAGAGTAAATCCTCAGGATGGGAATTGTTAAGCAGTAGTGTATGCATGTATTTAATTTAATTAAGTATTGTCAAATTGTTCTCCAAACTGGTTTGCCTTCCCATCAACTGCATGAGAAGGCCTATATTTCCACATTCTTGCCATCAATTTGTATCAACCAACTTGCTATTTTTTTGGTCAATTTTATGGTTCAAATTTAGATTTATCTTCAATCTTTTTCTCATACAATAAGTCAATTTTGTCTATTGTAATAGTTTGCTAGACTATCATAACAAACTACCTCAAACAATGAGGTTTAAAACAAAAAATTTATTCTTTCACAGTTCTGCAGAATAGAAGTCTGAAGTCAAGGTGTCGGCAGAATCATGTTCCCTCTGAAGCCTTTAGGGAAGAATCTTTCCCTGCCTCCTCCAACTTCTGAAAGCCCCGGAAGTTTCTTGGTTTGTGTTGGTCTAACTCCAGTCACCACCTACCTGCATCTTCATGTGGCCTTTTTCTCTGTGTGTCCTTGTCTGTCTCCCATAGACACTCTCATTGTATTTACGGTGCACCCTAATTCAGTGTAATTTCATTTTGATTCTTACCTTGTTTCTGTAAATACCCTATTTCCAAATTACGTCACATTCTGAGGTTCTGGGTAGACATGAATTTCAGGGGACACTATTCTACCCACTACATTGCTATGTAGACTTTCTATGGGTGTAGTTATACATTAGGCACTATTTTGTGTTTGGTTTTTATCACTCAACACTATTTGTACATTTCGTCTCATTGTTGCATGTAAGTCATTTTCAAAACCCCACTACCTGTGAGCAGGTGAATTTTAGAGTTGGAGAAGTCTACATTCCTTTTCATTGTCTTGAGTGTCTAGGAGCAATAAATTAGCCTTTGCATATTTTCCCAGGGACTCTTTTCCACAGCTTTCTGTTATATTATTAACTGTTTCTGGATTTGGGGGAAGAGGTTATTTACAAATGCGGTGTCCAGAATTTCAGTAATACTGTTAGAGATAGCATAGTGCTGTGAAGAGGTGTCAAGAGGTGCATGGATTCTGAAAACAGACCGAGTTTCAATTTCAGTTCTTTTACTTGGTAGCTGGGGAAACTTGGGTAAGTTACAAACCTTGTATGCCAAAGTTCCCTTATATGCAAAATGGGATTAAGAACAGTTTAAGGTCGTAATATTATGACACTCAAAGACTTTAATAGGCAGTCTAATTATTTACTTAATTTCTCATCAGACTCTTACTTTTTAAATATTGTATTTTGTATGCAGACTGAAGAATTGTTTTTGACTACCCTTTCTTTAGTAGCTGCAAATAATTCCTATTTTTCTCTAGACATATCTACCTAACTGACCAATTATGCTCAATGTAAAATCTTTTGGGTGAATAACTCTGAGTAAAAGGTTATGCTCTTGCAAATTAAAATGATAACAGGCATTGCATATTTTTAGTTCCTTCTGAAATTTGGAAGGATCACCATACTTCTAGGGAAGTTAAAGACTTAGAATTTTGAAACTTTGGTTAGGCCATAGATTTAAAATCATTAACAATGATTTTGACATCCAGATAAATTCCTTTACTATCTATCTGCTTCCCTTTTCCAGAACAGTTTAATGTATAATGGCGATTTAATGGATTGTGCTGTCCACTGGAATTTTGAATTTAGCGGATGCAATTTGTAGAAGGAAATCTTTCAAAGTAAAGTTAAAATTTGTCTTTGAAAAGACTATTTTTGTTGCTTATGAGAGACTTATCAGCTTGATTGTCTCTTTGGAAGGTATAAGATTTAGGTCTGCCTATAGTTTGCCTATTGGGAGATTGGAAATACTCCAGACGATTCTAGTAAAATTTCCATCTTCCTAACTCTTGGTTTCTTGTCCCAAACAAGGAAGAGAAACACAGGGGAATTGTATTAATAGTCACTAGGGGGCGCCCGGCTCCTTGTAAACCACTTGTTTCAGTCCCAGCTAAATTGTAACTTCAAATGGCGATTCTCTCTCTTCCTTCTTTCTTTCTTTCTTTCTTTCTTTCTTTCTTTCTTTCTTTCTTTCTTTCTTTCTTTCTTTCTTTTTTATTGTTACTTTTTTTTCCAGCATATTATGGGGGTACAAATGTTAAGGTTACGTATATAGCCCTTGTCCCCATTGCTCCTCAAGTCAGAGCTTCAAGTGTGTCCATCCCCCAGTTGGTGCGCATCACACTCATTATATATGTATATACCCATCCCCTCCCCGCCACCTGCCCCACACCTGATAGCTGTTATTCCTATACGTCCACTTAGGTGTTGATCAGTTAATACCAATTTGCTGATGAGTACTTGTGGCACTTATTTTTCCATTCTTGGGATACTTCACTTAATAGAATGGGTTCCAGCTCTA
>VBSM01001044.1:19353231-19396896 GCA_008086735.1 Cheirogaleus medius | reverse complement strand
CACACTGCACATATCTTATTTTGAAGCAAAAAAACAAAACAGGCAAAAACACCCCGCGGGCTGGATAAATGTCCTGCAGGGGCCACGTGGCCCGCGGGCGGTAGTTTGAGGACCCCTAGAGGTGTAGCTTAACTCTGATGTTTCTTTGTTGATTTCTTGTCTAAATGGTCTGTCCACTGATGAAAATGGAGTGTTGAAGTGCCCTATTATTATTGAATAGCTGTTGATCTCTCCCTTTAGATTGTTAATATTGTCTTTATATAGGTAGACGCTCCAGTGTTTGGTGTATATATATTTATAATTGTTATATCCTCCTGCTCTATGGATACATAAGGGCTTACTATTGTCATTTTGTTATTTGTTTCCTACCTGTTGTTTAACTCCTCTCTTCCTTTCTTCCTGTCTTCTTTTGTGGTTAAGTGCTATTCTCTGATAGCATACTTTGATTCCTTGCTTTTCGTTTTTAGTGTATTTATTATAGGGTTTTTTTGTGTGTGGTTACCATGAGTCATACAAACAATATCTTACAATCATAACAAGTAATTTTAAACTGATGACAACTTAACTTGGCTTATAGAGAAAAGAAAAACTAAAAACTAAAAAAGTGTACACTTTAACTGCACACACCTACATTTTTACATTTTCATGTTTCGAATTACATCTTTTTATATTGTCTATGACTTCACAAATTGTTGTAGCTATTATTCTGTTTAATAGTATTGTCTTTTGATCCTTAAAGGTATGAGTAGTTTACACACAATTACATTATTAGTATGTTCTAAATTTTTCTGTATACTTATTTTTATCAGTGAGTTTTAATGCATTCAGATAATTTTGTTACACTCTAGTATAAATCCTTTAGATTTCAGATTTTTTCCTAATCAATTAAATTTGCTAAATTAATTTCATTTAATTATAGATATTAATTATATAGGTTATGTGCCTGATTTTGTATACAAATAATCATGCCAGATATTATTATATTACTTTCTTTGTAGTTTCTGTCTAAAAGATTGTCCCAACATATATTTTAGAGTGATAAACTAAAACGTTGGTTTTATGATGCCTAATAGAAGAAATATAGAGAAATTGTACTGTTGCATAATGTAATTTGTACCAAATTTCAATATCACTACACCATCATCTTTTTAAGTATATTACCTAATTTTTAGTTATTTAGTGTACCAGTTGATGGTGGTTCTCCCCTAGATTATTTTTATAAGACTAGTAGAATGGCTAGTTGCCAGGTGACACAGCAATCTTTTTAGCCTTTCACTTTGTCATCCTGATTTCCTCATTCTCTTCTTGTGAGAGTCCCTCTCAATAAAGTAAATAAATAATTTGCATAACAATAGCATCGCAGGCTCTGCTTCTTGGAAAACCAATTATAAGCAGTTAGTTTCTCTGTTGGACATACCATGTATATACGGCCAAGATTTTTCTTCATATAATATACATTTTACTCTCAGATATAAATGCTTAATTTTAATATGAACACAAAAATTCTAAAAATTAAGTATCCTTCCTCATCCCAATAACTAATAATCTAATCTTCCCTCTAGGTTATTTTAGAGGATACACTGAATAAAAATGGATGGAGGAAATCAGTCCATAGTGTCCGAATTTGTTCTTCTGGGACTTTGCCACTCTTGGAATATTCAGCTCTTACTCTTCATAGTGTTTTGTATGCTTTACCTGATCATTGTATCTGGAAATATTGGCATTGTGATCTTAATCATCACTGATTCCCATCTCCATTCTCCCATGTACTTCTTTTTGGCCAACCTGTCCTTTGTTGATATGTGGCTTTCCTCAGTCACTACTCCTAAAATGATCACAGATTTTCTCAGGGAGAACAAGACCATTCATTTTGGAGGCTGCATGTCCCAGATCTTCTTTTCTCATTTTATTGCAGCGTATGAGATGGTGCTGCTGGTAATAATGGCCTATGACCGCTATGTGGCAATCTGTAAGCCACTCCACTACTCCACCATTATGAGTCTCCAAAAGTGCATTGGGCTAGTGGTGACTTCCTGGACCATTGGCTTTGTGCATTCCATGAGTCAAGTGGTTGTAATTGTTCAGCTGCCATTCTGTGGTCCCAGGGATATAGACAGCTTCTTCTGTGATACACCACTGGTAATCAAGCTTGCCTGCATGGATTCCTATAATCTGGAAATTTTAATGAATGTTCACTGTGGGTTTGTGGCCATAACCTGCTTTATTCTGTTGCTGATATCCTACACATATATTCTTCTCACTGTCCAACAAAGCTCTAAGACTGGGGCATCTAAGGCACTCTCTACCTGCACTGCCCACATCACAGTGGTGGTGCTCTTCTTTGGGCCCTGCATCTTCATCTATGTGTGGCCACTCAGCATCACCTGGATGGACAAATTTCTTGCTGTGTTCTACTCTGTTATTACACCTCTCCTAAATCCAGCCATTTATACCCTGAGAAATAAAGAGATGAAAAATGCTATGAAGAGATTCAGAAGCTATTACAGAGATTCCAATGTTAATATTTAATGCTCAGAATCTTCAATGTGAATACTTGAGATTGACTATATTTACCTTGTAAAATAGATTGGGAATTCCAGGCAATTAATTTATGTCTGCATGTTTTTCTTGGCTCCAGATACTAAGATAGGGTTAATAAAATTCAGGGAACTTCAACATTTCCTAATCAACTAGCAGAACGTCTTTAAATATATTTCTGAAATACAAACACTAATAACCCTTCATTATGAGAAAATTATCTAATCATTCTTCCTATGCCTATAACTACATTAAACAAAATCCTGTAATTCAGTCAACAAAGCCATATATATATATCCATTCTGATGATCTGCATCTAAATGAAATTTTATTTTGAATTTTTCTCTGAACCCCGTTGGGAAAAATAGTGTTTCTGTAGCATTGACACCTTCTTTTAATATTCACTTGCCTTTTGTCCAAAGGCAAAACATTATCATTTTTTCTTAACATAGCTTCCTACCCAAATGCTAATGGAGAACAAATAAAGAAAGGATTATATAAAAGTGGTAAACTACATAACGAATATCAATGGAGGTAATTCTCTGCTTGGTTTTCATTAACCTAATAAAAGTTAACAATAAAATAAAATAAATTTTAAATGATATTTCCGTTAGTCATCTCAGTATCAAAGACTATTATTTATAAATTATTAACCATTGTTATAAAAGTTTAAAAATGTATGGCAGAGGCCATGATTTTCCTGGTTATTTCTTAAAATTGCAATACATGGTATACTGGTTAATATATAATAAACGCAATGTTGTAATAAACCAATAGAAGCCGAATTTTTTTGTCATTCAAATATCTAACATTCATTTGTCAAAGTGTATATAAATATGCCTTTTTGGCATTTAAAAATTATCCTACGGCCTGACTCCCGGACAGAAGGTTGGAGACAACCAGAGTGCTAACACTCCTCCGTACAGACTCTTTTCCTCCCCGCCCCTTCCTCCACCCATTGTTGCCAAGAGAAGGGATTGAGCCGGCACAATGAGGCTTCCACAGAGACCTGGGCTCAGGCCTTTCTTCTTGTGGTCTTGCAGCAGACTGAGGGTTGCTCAGACTGGGAGCTCCCTGCTTGCCGGCCTTCCCTGGTGCTGCTTGCACAGCGGCTCCATCAGAGCAGGGCATGCCCCAAGATGGAGGGACATTGATCCTGCTCAGGCACTCTGTGGGTGACTGGGGACCAGCACACTTGTCCCTGGCATGGTCAGGAATTGACTTCTTGGTCTCAGGAGTTGAGAGAACTATGTTGGCAGATCACGAGGGAGGGTGCAGTGTGGGTCCTAGCTGAGAAATGCTCACAGGGCACCCCTTTCCTCAAAGGAGGGCCACACCCTCAGCTCAAGCTGGGATTCTCATCAGGGAACCTCCCAGCCCACTGCACATTTAGGGCAAAGCTCAGCTGGCTTGGGCTCCTGCCTGCTGGCAGACTCCAGGGATAGACTGTGGAGCAGAGGAAGGAGTAAAGGTAGAAGGAGTAGAAGAGGAAGGTCCACTTCAGACTGCCAGTTTATGTACCTGTTTCCATAAGCAGACTCTCTGGTGGGTGGGACTCCTTAAGCCCCTCCCTTGCAGCTCTACCCAGAAGCTGGGAGCAGATCTTTGACCGCTGCCAAAACAGCTACCTTGCCAGCTTTTGTGGAGCCTGAGAGCAATTCACCCAACCTAGCCCCACCCAGCCACACTCCCCCACACAGCTCTGCTGAGGCAGAGAATAAGGGCTCACCTGGAAGTTCCAGGGCCCCACCCAATACTTGGGGCATTCAAGTGCATCACGTGAGGGACTAGAGCCAGTCACAGAACCTAAAAATAACACTACAGCTTGTGCCTTCTGGCAAGTGCAACCTACTGACAGAGAGGTAAATTTGCACATCCTATGCAGCATTTACTAGCCCAGTCTTACAGGGTTTTTGAAGATCCAAAGAATGGTCATCTGGAGAAGCACTTACCCCTCCCCACAGAAAAACTGTACTACTGGATAAGGGTGGAAGAACCCAGCCATGTGCCCTAGCATACAAACATTTAGCCCCTCCCCCATAAACAGTTCTCCCAGTTTGGAGAGCTTATCCTTATCCACCTACCAGCATTTCCCATTAGTGGCTGGAAAAGCATCATCTGAACCCCACCAAGGCTTGGCAAAGTGTTTCAGGCTCACACAACCTAGCCATGAACTGCCTTATTCCTCCCATTAGCTCAGTGCTGGAAGAGATCAAGAAACCCCTTGGGAGCTACAGGGTCCCTTCTAAAGCTTGGAACACTCAAGTCCCCCACCTGGGGGACCAGAGTCTATCATGGGCACAAAAGAACACCTTGGCACCTGGTTCTATCACACAAATATCAACCGATGACAGGGAGAACAACAGTGTAGCTCATCATAGCATCTTCCATCTCAAGTAAACAGGGTGTGGCTGATTCCCACTCACAAGTACTACCCACCATCACTGAGAATATGTTGGGGGACCTAACTCACTGCATACTGTTAGGAAGAGGTGAAGACAGCAGATCAGAGGTAACCCAAGAGGTACTCCAAACCTGCTAGAACACCCTATAGGCAACTCGGACAAATACGCCTCTCCCTGGCATGCTCAAGGATTGGTCCTTGGAGATCCAGAGAAAAGCCAATACACCAGGCCTAGCAACCCCAAGTCCTGACTGAGAGGCCAGATGAGAAGGAACCACTGACCTCTAGAAACATGAAAACTCAGAGTAAAGACACCCTCTAAAGAAAATAATAGATCCTTACCAATGAATACTAGCCAAAATACAAAGATTGAAATGACAGATGAAGAATTTCGAATATGGATTATAAGGAAGTTCAATGAAATACAAGAGAAAATAGAAACCCAACACAAAGAAACCACAAAAACAATGCAGGAAATAAATGTCAATTTTATTAAGAAATCAAATTATTAAAAATAATTAAACAGAACTTATGGAAATGAAAAATACATTCAAGGAAATACAAAACAGAGTGGAAGGCCTTAAAAAAAGGCTGTATCAGGCACAAGAAAGAAACTTAGACACACTTAGATATAAGAATGGTTCAACATACAAAAATCTTTAAATTTGATTCACCACATAAATAGAAGCAAGAACAATGACCTTATGATCCTATCAATAGATGCAAAAAAAAGGATTTGATAAATTTTTATTTTAAAAAATGCACTGAAGAATATGGGTACTGGGTCCCTGGGGATCACAATTTGTGTATGTACTTTAATTCAGAAAACATATGGAATATTGAGATAAATTATTACTTTAATTTGATTCCTTTTTATTGTACTTCCCCTCAACTCCACACTTATTTTCTTGATCAAAGACATACAACTTTTTAGTCAATACAATTATCTAATTGTACTGCTAATATATTCATTTTTGATAATTTTGATAGATTTGTACTGTCTCTACAGTGGCTATTATCATATGTTGCCATCTAGATGTGAATTTCAACGAATTTCTAAAAATAAAATTGAAATTTTAATTATTCACTTACATTAGCACCATTTTATGTGTTCAATATCCATAGTGACTAACTACCATTGGACAAGACTGATTTAAAATATTTGTATCATCATAGAAAGATATTTTTGACAGTAGTGATCTTGTCAATTTTATATATTAAAATTATTTTTGAATCTATCATCTGTTTGTTAATCTTGTTCCTAGTATCCTTCGTTGGACAGCAATTTTTACTATTTATATTTTCATATTTATTAAAATGTTGCCTTTTTATTCATTTTTTAAAGATTTATTTATAGATGTTCTTCTCCATCAAAAGTTGTAAAGATATTCCTCAACATTTTATTGTATTATTATTACATTACTTTTTTTACATTTTGTTCTTAAATATTTCTGAAATACTTCTTTGTATACATGGAAGGTAGGGATCCAACTTTAACTTCTTTTGGTAAACCCCTATTTCCAACAACATATCCAATTTAATCTGCCCTTCCCTCATTGCTTAACTTGGTCATCATCTATCATATGTTTGTGTGTATGTCTCAGCTCATATATGTATATATAAACATATCTGGTCTGAGTTTTCTATTCAGTTCAACTTACATGTCTTTCATCATTACCCTTTTTATTTTTAGTACTATTACTTTGTATGTAGTTTAATATCTAGCTGTTGTGTTCACCGTTTTTGTTATTCTATTCAAAGTTGATTTAGCAAAAAGAAACTATCTTTATTTATATTAGTTTTGCTATGATTTCTTAAAAGGTCAGATAAATTTTTATTAAGATATATATATTTGGGATAATATTGACATTATTGCTATGCTGTGCCATCTCACACATGAGCATGACCATGAGAACATCCTTCAATTTATTCAAATAGTTTATATTCTCTAACAGAGTTTCAACATTTCCTTCCTAATACCCTCCCTTTATTATCAACTTGCAAATATCATTTTAAGTTTGCCTATTATAGGTAATTAATGAAACTTCTTTTTGCTCTAATCTAATATAAATATTATTTAATATGGATTTATATGTATAAACAAAAATATATAATACAGATTCACAAACAGTATATTGACATACAGATATATGTGGACATTTACATATAAAATTATGTTTATGTATATATAGATATACTTATTGTATGGTTAATTTTATGTGTCGACCAGGCTGGCTCATGGTACCCAGATATTTGGTCAAACATTATTCTAATGTTTCTGTTAATATGTATTTTGGATAATATCAGCATTTAAAATTGATGGACTTTGAGTAAAGAAGATTGCCCACTAATGTATGTGGGCCTCATCCAATCAGTTGAAGGATGAAGGTCAGAACAAAGACTGACCTCCCTGAAGCAAGAAAGAATCCTGCCAGTAGAACATATTTAGACTCAACTGCAACTCTTCCCTGATTCACCAATCTTCAGACTCATCCCATCAGATTTTGAGCTTACTGATAAGTCTCTACAACAAG
This sequence comes from Cheirogaleus medius, assembly GCA_008086735.1. Lineage (NCBI taxonomy): Eukaryota > Metazoa > Chordata > Mammalia > Primates > Cheirogaleidae > Cheirogaleus > Cheirogaleus medius. The sequence continues at coordinate 19,389,420 of VBSM01001044.1, read as the reverse complement.
TGAGGCAATTCTTTAAAATCTCTCTTTCTCTCTCTCTCAACATACACACACACACACACATACACACAAAAACACATAATTTTCCCTCTCTGTATTTATATATTCATATATATACATTTAGGCTTAATTATTGCAGAATGCAATGGGATAGCCCCCAAAAATGTAAATAGCCTATATGTTCCTCATTAGGAGAGAACTTTTTAAATGTTATATATTCATAAATTGAGTAGTAAGCAGGCATATAAGATTTGGGAAACTTTTTAAACATTAACATGGAAAATTCTCTAAGATATATTGTAAGTGAAAAATTTAGATGCAAAATATTGTGTAAGATATGCTTCAAAATGTGTATTTAAGAGAGGAAAAAGAAGAATGTGTACAAAATTTACTTATGTATTCACATTTTTAAGAATTTAAATAAGAACTTCAGTTTCCTCCTTTATAAAAAGGGAACTGGAATAGGAAGATTTTTCACTGTACTGTATTTATTTTTCTACTTTAAAAAATGCTTAACCATGTAAAAATATTTCCTATGTGAAAATTAGATGTATGTTTAAAACAGTATAATTTCTTTCTAATCATCCACCTAATCTGATCTAAGTCATCACCATATTATTAAATTGCACTGTATATAGTTATTTCATCTAATATCTTAGGAGTTGTTTCTGATACCTCTTTTCAGACATCGTGTCTGTCTGCAAATCCTAATGTCTCTGCCATCAAAATGGGTGTCAGGTTCTGTTAATTCTTTCTACTACCACCTCCTCTTCCCACCTTCCCCCAGACTGAGTCACCAACATCTCTTGTGCCTGGTACTGCAAAATCTCCAAACTGCCCTCCTTGCTTCTACACTTGCCTCTCAGATCCATTCTCCACATAGTAGCCAGAGTGACCTTCAGACTTCAACTGTCCACATTAAGATTTCACGCTGAGAATAATGACCAAATATCACACCTTCAGCAGCCTCTGCCTACCTCTCTGACGTTGCCTTGTACTTTCCCTCCACATGCCCAGCACTCTTTCACCAGCATGGTCTCCTTTCTGTTCCTTCATGCACCAGCTCTATCCTTGTCCATGGGCTTTGCCCTTGTTCTTACATTGCCTGGAATGCTCTTCCCTCATCGTTCGGACCTCCTCAGAAAGATCTTTTCTAACAACCCAATCTAAAGTAGCAACCTCCTTCTCCCATTCACTCTCCTACACAGTACTCTGTTATATTCTTTCATTTTCAGATATTTTATTGCTGATTTTCTTTGCTCTTTGCTCACTCCCTCTACCAGGATGCCAAATTCTTGAGACCAAGGATCTCATATATCCCAATCAATGCCTATTTGTTGACCCATAAAATAAGTTTTCCAAATTCTAAGCACCCAAAATTTTCTGTAAAATCAAGAAATACATTTCCAATATTTATGTGAAGAAACATGTGAGGAAGTTTGTGACATTTTCCCAAGAAACAGAACTATCATGGTTGGAGCCAGGACTACAATCTTGTCTTTTGAGTTTCAGTCTTGAGGTATTTTCGCCATGGCAAGGTGCTTTGTTTAGTAAGCTAGTTCAGATTAATCTGAAATACACCTGTTAAAACACACACACACACAGGTGTTTTTCTCTTTAATACTATAAAATTGTTTAAGATAAAAAAGCTTTCTCAGCAGAGGGGAAAGGCCTATTGTGTACTAGTTAATATTTTAGTATTAGTATTTTAACTAATTCTAAAGCATTGTGGTAAATATTGAGTGGTGACATGCATGAAAAGTCTATAATTGGATAAAGCAAAGCTAAAATAAAAAGTAAAAAACAAAACAAAACAGTGCATTCCAAAGATATTTTTACCTCTCTCTCTCCCTACTTCCCATCCTTTTCTCTTTCTCTCCCTCCCCTCTTTTTTCTGTACCTGTGTATATGGCTTTGTGGTGTGTGCATCTCTGTGGGTACTGTTTCTCTTTCTCTTCATTTTTTCTATTTTTTTTATGTGTGTCTTTCTATTTGTTTCCTCTGTACTCTCTTTTTCAGTTATCTTTTATTTCTAACTTTCTGTCTTTCTGGGAATTTATCCTACGGATATACTTTCACCAAAGGAAAATAACATATGTTCAGTGTTGCAGCATAGATTGTAATAGAAAAAAAAACTGCTAAAAACATTATCTCTCTCGCTTTACCTCTTTCTTCCACTTTTCAATATCTCCCACGGCATCTGTGGCTGACTTGGGCATAAATTTGAATGAAAGTATACCTGACTGTGTAGTGTATTTATTTTATAAAATTTGTTTGATATTTTACATTTAATGTGACTTAGAGTGATGTGATTTTTAATGTATTACAAAAACTAAATTATGTGGATTTTTGTACAATTAAATATTTTATATTATATTCTTTACTTAAAAACAAGAAAGGTCTTCATTTTACTATACCAGAATTCAGAAACCACATATTCAAAAAACCAAGAACATGATAGAGTATTTCTTCTTTTATTTGAGAGAACATACCACTAGATAAACTGGTCCACAAGACACTAAAAAATTCTCTTATTTAAGGACAATTATTCCTGAAAAGTATTTTCACCATAATATATTTTCTGTCTAACTCTTCTACACCAAAAATATGCAGATACTAGCATACTTACTGTTGACTTAGTCTCACTATTTAAGTTCTTATTAAATGTCAATGGCTTCTCATCACTTACATGAATTGTATAATAAGATCTAAAATAGCCTCTCCAGGGTTACTACTTTCATTATGCCTAATAAACATATGTGCCATTCCATTATCACTGTCAGTGATAAAATGCCAAATTCAAAATTCTAACATGATTCAATGGGGCCTTCACTGGTATATGTTTTGAATATTTAGTTCTTAAGATGTTCTTATCTTTTTTTATTTTTTCTAATTCTATTTGACAGGCTAATAATTCCCACTGGTAGAACTCTGCCGACTTCAGGTAGCTGTAAAACCCCAAAGCACATTCTCTATTGCATCATATATTAACAAAAGAGAATTCAGAATCTATAATATTCCAATGTGAGAACATATATTTAAGGACAAATTCTGGAATCATCAGCTAATCTCCCTTTTATCAGACAGAAAAGGAAAGCTACTAGTTTTAGAGAGTGGCATTGGGCTCCTGGAGAGGTGAAATTTTTGATCATTATTCATATTTAAATAAAATAGAGAAAAGAAGAAAATTGGGGGAAAAATCATACTATTTGAGATATTTGCTGCCTTGAAATTTATGAGGACAGAATAATGCTGTAGAAACAGAATAAGGGTGAGTTCTAAATTCAGATATATAGCACTTTCTACCCTGCTTCTCAAATAAACTTCATGCCTTGTCTGATGCTTAGTATTATTTTAAAGGTGCTAAAACTCTAAATTTCGCTATTATAAAAAAATGAAAATAACAATGGCTTAGGGATATTCACCATCTGGATTTTAATTTGAACATCATAAAAATGACTGATTTTCCTCTCATACATAAACCAAAGGTAGAAGGAGAAAGAGATCAAGAACCACAGCCAGCCCATAATGGTAGTCTGAGTCTCAGAAGCAAACTTCATTGATTTCACAAGTTTGCAAACCTCCTGGTTCCCACACTCAGTTGACATACGTTTCTTGTCCTGTACATGATCCTAGCATACAGCAATGTGAACTAAGTTAGGGATTCTAAAATAAGAAAGACTTGATTCTCAAATCCTGGCTGAATTAGATTTATAAAAAAAAAAAAAAAAAAAAAAAAAAAAACTTTACGTAGACCCTTCCTAAAACCTCTACAAGATCTTAACCTGAAATCCACTCAGACTTAAGCAGTAATCATCTTCCCTGGTATTAATCCCAGGGCAGTGACAAAAGACCTACTGACATAGTATCTATTTATCATTTTTATTGGAATTCATTTAATGACTGAATGTTTTCTTCCTTAGTTCAGTTTAAGTAGACATGGATTAAGTCCTAATTATCTCATTTGGTCTTCATAGTCTACACTGTGGAACAAAAAGAATAGATACATTACTTCTCTTTTATAGATGCAAAATACCAGCATTAAAAGACTCAGTGACTTGCCTAAGGTTATACAGTTCCCTAAATGCAGATATATAATAGTAACTCAGCAAGGTAGAATGATTCCCAAACCAGAGATCTACTTTAGAGCACAAAAATAAGTCACTTCATTTTTATCAAGATGAGTTAAAAAGATAAAAAGTATGTGAGAAAATGTGATGTAATTAATGAACGATTCAGATTGAGTATATTTTAAAAACGATACCATTTAGGAAGAAAAACTTAGCACTGGAGAGGGACGAAAGAATTTTCAACCTATAGAAAAAGGCATTGAAATGAATTACATGGGAAGCACCTACCCACTGTCCTCACTCTGCCTTGAAGTGGGTAAAGCAATCCACTATCTCAGAATCAATGGAAAGATAAGCATTGAATATATTGAATAAGACTTAGGTAGAGAACTAAGTGAAACATACTTGAGACTGAAAGAAAGTGGAAAAATGAGAGAAAGAAGAAAGAAAATGTGAGGGAAGAAAGAAAAGAGAGAGGAAAAGTAAGGGATTAGGAAGAGAAAAAAATAAAAGAAAGTAACAGAAAACAAAAAAGCTAAAAGCAAATGTAAAAGAATAAGATTTAAAAATGAGTGCATGAAGATAGAATTAGCAGGAAGAGAATAGAGAAAGTTGAGAAATAAGAAAGAAGCAAGAGGAAATGAGTGGAGAAAGATAAGGGAGTGAGCTGTTAGGACAGTGATCAGGCTCCCGAACACTTGGCTTTGGGAGCTGGTCTAAAAGCAGTCTGGAATCTACACATGCACAGTGTTACAGCTGCCTGCCTGTCTGCACTCTGAGAAGGAGGGGAGAGGTATCGGCGCCCTCTCGACCCATGCATCTTTAGCACCAGATGACTTTCTGTATCAGGTGAGATAACAAGGAAGATTAGAGATGGTGAAAATCATTTCGTTTTCTATGTCAGCCTACAATGACAATGCTTCTTTGCCTTATCTGACTGGAATAAGAAGCTTGTCCATGTTAGGTAACAGGGAATAGAAGTGGATAGTAGAAAATAAAAGCAAAGGAAGATTGGGAAAGACTGTAACTCTCAGGTGCTTCCTGTGTCTTGGAATTGTCAACCTGAAGAGGCATGAGGCAACCAAAAGCAAGCACTTAGAGTGCACAAAATGTGAAAATAGGAGAGAGAGCTTTTGATTTACTGTTCTAAGCACAGGTTTCTGTAGGGAGAATGAGGTATGAATGTGGAGGCCAATAGGTGTCTAAGTGGGTAAAAGAGAAAAGGGAGTTCCTAAGCTAATTTGGAGGGCACCAAAGATTTTTTTCCTATTTCAATTTGCACAGGCTCACTATGTGTGTGTTTATACAGATGTGAATATGTATTTGTAAAGTATGTGCCCAGGTCTTGTAAGTACTTGTTCCACATCATTTGGCTGCTAATTACAAATGTTATTAATCACAGAAAACAAATGTTCTGATATTTCCTAATAGCTTGCTGTAAAATGCCAATGTATTGAGTAAATGTCCCATGAGTTCTCCTTCCACACTTTTAAGGCTAATTTTTCTTTATTCTTTCCCTCGTATCCTTCTTTCTAGCTTCTCTTTCTGGAGATGCCATTAATAATTTCTGTCAAATTTCAGTTAGGAATTTATTCCCATCTATTCTCCCTCTACCACATTCAATAGCACTGTTTTTTTAATGATGTATTGAAATATAATCAGCACATCATAAAATTTACCATTCAAAGTGTACAATTTGGTGGTTTTAAGTGTATTTAGAATTGTGGAAACATCAACATGACATAATTCTAGAACATTTCATCACACAAAAAGATACCTCATACTCATTATGCCAATCTCCATCCCACCTCTGGGCCTATGTAGCCATTGTTCTGCTTTCTGCCTCTGTAGATTTGTCTTTCTAGACATTTTCATAAATTGAATCAAACAATATGCAGTCGTTTGCAACTGGCTCCTTTCATATAACAGTGTTTCTGAGGTTCATCTATGTTGCAGCATGTATCAATACATCATTCCTTTTTATTACCAAATTGCATTCTGCTGTATCCATAGCACTTCTGAAAAATAAGTACTGCATGTTATCAAAAATCAAGAGTAACATTTATACATGTTACATTATAGTACTTGTTATAATTAACAATATTTCATCTTTTAAATCATTTATTTCAATAGTGAACATGTGCAGTATCATAGTATGAGCATTTGTGTATTAAATATTTGTATAACTACATTAACATAAAAATTAGAAAATAATCACAAATATGAATTATTTAAAATATACCTTACAATAATATGGAGAGAAGTGTTATTATTTTTATGCATCCCCATGGATTATCTTGTGCACCTCCTGGGGTGAGCACATCTTATTTTGGAGAATAGTATACATACATAGTATATCTTAATTCTGGATTTCTCCAACATGAATATAATTCTTATTTAGACAATGTTACAGCCAGAAAAGAGGAACTATTTAGACAAACAATGTCATGGTTATAATATTTAGTGCCTAAATAAAATATTATCAATTGATGAGACACTAATTAACAATTTCCTAAAAAATTTAAACCAAGAATACACACCTTTTTTTCCTATCACCTGCTAGTGAGAGAAAATAAGAAAACTCATTGCAAATTTAAAACTTTAACTGCAATTGCATTATTCTTCTCATCTCTGAAATGAGTGTATTAGATGATATGTTCTATACAGCCAATTTCAGCTCTACTGTATTATAATTTTATTGAGATAGTCAAAACATTTTTAAATGTTCTGATAAGTTTTTTATGATGCAGAAATATTTGTGGGAAAGATATCATTTGGCTATTATTCTGGGATCTGAGGAAGAAGTAGATTATGGATATATGGTGAGCAAATGAGACTGAATTAGTACTGGAGTTTAAGAACACGGTGTGAAGCAGATGCAAAATTGGTACCCAGCCATGGGTGTAACTAGGGGAATTCCTCTAAGTAAGGAGAATGTATAGATCTTGTATGAGAGCCTGGTAATGAGATTGGAGCAAGAATACACAAGGCAACAAAGCAGAACAATGTGATGAGAACTAGCAGGGCACAAATTCAGAAACCAGGCAGGTAGGTAACAATCAGGAACTATAGGAATCACACTACAATCAGTTCTGTAGGAACTGAAGGAGAAAAACAACCACAAAAGCAATTTGATCTGTGACAATGAAGAGAAGGGACTATAACTCAGCAACTAATGTAAATTAGAAAAGGTAAATCACCACTAATGGCAAACAAACAAACAAACAAAACGGACAGCTTTGAGTTAAGTTCTGCTTTAATCATGAAATTTGTAATATACCTCAAGCAATGTCACTCCAAATCTCACAGAAGTGCAGGTACCTAGAACTGCGTGGTTAAATGGGAATGGATAGTGTGAGTGGAACAGTGTCTCAGTGAAAAATCAGGAGAATGAAGGAGAGAGGGGTTAACCAGGGTACAGAAGAGGTATGGAACATAAGTTGTTTTCAACTAGAGCAGGTTAGTTGTGGCAAATAATGTTTTTATCTGATGAGGAACTATGAAACAGAGGAAAAGGTACTTGTAACATATAACATTTTGCTCTACTTTATTCTGCAGAGTGAGAAGTGATGGAGACAGAAAATGGCACAGTGGTGACAGAATTCATCCTCCTTGGTCTGACGCAGTCTCAAGATGCTCAACTCCTAGTCTTTGTGCTAGTTTTGATTTTCTATCTCATCATCCTTCCTGGAAATTTTCTCATCATTCTCACCATAAGATCAGACCCCAGCCTTACAGCTCCCCTCTATTTCTTCCTGGGCAACTTGGCATTCCTGGATGCATCCTACTCATTCATTGTGGTTCCCAGGATGCTGGTGGACTTCCTCTCTGAGAAGAAGGTAATCTCCTACAAAGGCTGCATCACGCAGCTCTTTTTCTTACATTTTCTTGGAGCAGGGGAGATGTTCCTTCTTGTCGTGATGGCCTTTGACCGCTATATTGCTATCTGTCGGCCTTTACACTATTCAACCCTCATGAACCCTAGAACCTGCTATGCATTATTGTTGACTCTGTGGCTTGGAGGCTTTGCTCATTCCATTGTGCAAGTGGCCCTTATCCTGCACTTGCCTTTCTGTGGCCCAAATCAGCTGGATAACTTCTTTTGTGATGTCCCACAGGTCATCAAGCTGGCCTGCACTGACATCTTCGTGGTGGAGCTCCTGATGGTCTCCAACAGTGGCTTACTCAGCCTCCTGTGTTTCCTGGGGCTTCTGGCCTCCTATGCAGTCATCCTCTGCCGTGTAAGGGGGCACTCCTCTGAAGGGAAGAACAAGGCTATCTCCACATGCACCACCCACATTATCATTGTGTTTCTCATGTTTGGACCTGCTATTTTCATCTACACTCGCCCCTTCCAGGCTTTCCCAGCTGACAAAGTGGTTTCTCTCTTCCATACAGTCATCTTTCCTTTGATGAACCCTGTGATTTACACACTTCGCAACCAGGAAGTGAAAGCTTCCATGAGGAAGTTGTTAAGTCAGCATATGGTTTGCCAAATGGAATAGGAGAATTAGAAAAACAAGAAAGGAAAATTCCAGCTCAAATTAGTTAAATATTTTCTTCATTCATGCATTGAATCAGTCAGCCACTTAGCAAATACTTCATTTATTAAGTACTTCCCATTTTCAGGCACTAGTCTAGGCATACGAATGAGACAGGCAAGATTCCAGGTCTTCTAGGGTTACATTCAAGTGGATAAAGAGGAGTTGAACTATTAAATTTTATAAAAATCATAGTATCAGAAACAGATAGTGTTCTGTAGCAAGTAAAAAATAGTACTCTGCTAGCAATTATCTGGGGAGCTGTTAATTATCTTATTTTTTGTTGTCCGGTAAGGTCTTATTGAGTGGTGTGTAGCTGATACCAAAACGATTTGAAAGAAACAACCTTGCAATTATCTGGGGACAAAAATTCTAGGCAGACAGGATGACTAGTAGAAGGATCTACAGTTATTATGAGCTTGGTACATTTGACGACCATAAAGAGGAATAAAATAGCTGTAGTGTAGTTAGTGAGTGTGAGAACGGTAAGAATTAAAGTCAGAAATGTTGGTAGGGACAAAATCATATAGACTATTTTAGGCAATGATAATAGGTTCAATTTTTTCAAATTTCAAAAAAAGATCATTGAAAGACATTATGCAAGAGAGTACTTATCTAATGTTTCCTATTTTTTTTATTTTTTTTTTATTTTTTTTTATTTCAGCATATTATGGGGGTACAAATATTACGGTTATGTATATTGCCCACGCCCCCCTCCCCCCTCGAGGCAGAGCCTCAAGCATGGCCATACCCCATACGTTGCACATCTTACTCATTATGTTTGTATATACCCATCCCCTCCTCTCCCCTCCCACCCGCCTGACACCCGATAAATGTTATTCCTATATGTCCACTTAGGTGTTGATCCGTTAGTACCAATTTGCTGGTGAGTACATGTGGTGCTTGTTTTTCCATTCTTGAGATACTTCACTTAGTAGAATGGGTTCCAGCTGTATGTTTCCTATTTGACTTAAAGCAAGATCCTCAAGATTCCAGATGAAGGGCTATGAGTAGTAAAATTAAGTGGAAACTATCATGCGCTTAAATATTTTATTTTGTGGACACTTAAAGACCTAGTTGTTTTTGTCTAATTTGTTAAGGAGAGGAAAAGAAAACTTTTATATTTTATCAAAAATTGTCACGAAAAAAATTAACCCAAGTTTTGTGGTTATTACTAGTAGAATATTCCTTTTTAAAAAATTATACAGAGGAATTTGTAAGGAAGTCACTTACAAATGACTTCACTTTGAATGCAGTGATGACACCTATAAGGTATCAATCATTATTTGGGTGCAGACAACTAAACCACATTGGTTATTTTTTAAATAAATATAAAGGCATTAGATGCTTATAAATTATTGGAAGTGCTTTAAGACCAGGCTATAGACTTGGCATCCTAAAATAAATCTTAAAACATTAGAATAAATTGGTCTATATAAGGAGCTAATGTCAACATAGCAATTATGAATATGGCACATATAGAAATCATCTTTTGATGGCCAACTGAAGGATCACAGCACTTGAACCATGATCAATGATCAGGAAAATACTCCACAGTTGTTCTAGTGCTTTTAGATAAATCCCCACACAAAATGGAAACCTTACATAGTCCATGCCTGCTTCCCTCATTTCTAAATTTAAATCTTACGTGAGTCAGAAGTTCTAAGAATATATCAAGATCTGATTTTAAACTATTATTGAGGTCTATGGATGAGTCAGAGATAGACTGAGTCTTATGAAGGCTGCAAATTAGCTTCAGTTCTATAAAATTCCAGGTAAGATTAAGACAGGGTTGCTCAACTTTGGCACTACTGGCATTCTGGACCACATAATTCTTTGTTGTGGAGGGCTGTCCTGTGCATTGTAGGTTGTTTAGTAGCATCCCTCATTCTACACACTAGGTGCCAGTAGCATCTCCTCGTTTCTAACAACCAAAAATATCTCTACATCTTGTCAAATGTACTGTAATGGGCATTTTCGCCAATGAGAAACAGCATTAAGGGCATTTATTTCCACTACACTGATCTTACAGTGAAATGATGAACTTTCTTTAGGGAAAGTAACATGAACTGGAGCCTATACAACTTACAATTTTAAACAATAAATATCCAAATTTAATATTAAAAATCTTTAGAAACATCAAAAGACTGAAAGATATTATACAAATATAAAAGAAAAAAGATATATAACTGAAATATAAACTCTGGATAAAAGATTATCAAGAGTATGAAAGTGAATAGCAATAACATTACAATAACGATGTCTAGTATGTTCAAGATAGAAAAAGTGTAGAAAATAGATAAAAATGATAGTGAATTTCACCAATTGAAATCCATAAGAACTAAATGAAAAATTTAGATCTAAAAAATTCTGAAATTAAAAATTTGTTAGATGAGTTTAAAATCAAATTAAACACAGAAAAATACTATAGAATGAATTGGAAATTAAATCAATAGGAAATATTAAAATTAAAATGCAAACAAGAAAAAAAGAAAAATACAGGAAAGAATATTAAAGATATGTGAGATACAATGAAAATACTGGTGGGATTTAAACTCCATGTGTGGCCATGGTTCTCTTGGTTAACACCTCTCTTAGGACCCCTAATGACTCTGCTTTTAACACTCATTTTCAGATACTGCACTCTCCACTATTTAATAACATTCATACAAAACCAAATTTGAGCCCTTACTGTTTCTCTCCAACGTGATTCCTATCCCACCTCTACTCTAACTTTTAAGACTGTCTGTTTTCAGCTGTTCTTCCCAAACAACCCTCAACTGGACTCTCAGGCACGGACAACTCTATGACCCTAGGTCAGCAGGAAGCAGTTACAGAAGAACAGACTGTCATGCAAACACCCCAGTTTCTGAGTCCATTTGTTAAGAATATCAATTCTAACCATAGAATAGGGGGCATGAAAGGACGACCTTGCTGATAAACTATCTAACAGAGAAAAAGTGGGGGAATCATAGCACATAATTGCTCCTTTATTTGCTTAACCACCTATGGCTAAACTTGTCTCTGATATTTATGGTATATTAGTATGAGATATTTACTTATATAAAATCTCAGTATTTCTTATTTCTAGATTTAGATATTTTGAAAAATTAGTAAAGATGTTTGATGTCTCTTATCTCTCCCAAAACAAATCTCAACAAAAATAAACACATAAATTAATTTTTGTTAAAAAAAAAAAAAGGAGTTTGTTTTAACAGCACTTAAAGAGAACTAAACAGACAGCATGGGAGAGACCCTCCCGCACATCCACCAGAACACATACAAAAGGACTGACAAAGCCAGCCTAGCAGAGAAAAGAAACAAACACAGCTATTATCATTTGCAGCAATAACTGCTCTATTTTACCCCTTTACAACCCCAATAAAAGCCCAAACCCCTTAGCCTCGAACAGCAATTTGTCTTTCTCTGTTACATGCAGTGCACTTTTCTCTCTTGGAAAGTAAAATAAACTTCTTTCTTTAAAACGTATCCTTATTTTTGTGTCAGAATACTTCTCAGCCCATGCTATAAGTTCCCACCCTACCAACCTTTATTTTATTGATGAGGTTGTTAGTAATGCTCCCTCTTTCATTCCTGATTCTGATAATTTGGTTTATTCTCTCTCTCACTCTCCCCTCATTGTGTGTGCATGTTTGTGTCTGTGTGTCAGTGTGTGTCTGTGTTTTGCATATGTATGTCTTATTTGGTCAATCTACTAAGAAGTTTATGGATTTTTATTGATCTTCTCAAAGAACAAGCTTTTGATTTCATTTATTTTCTCTATTTTTCTCTTTTTAGTTTTATTATTTCTGCTCTCATCTGTATTATTGCCTTTATTCTGCTTGTTTTGGATTTAATTTGCTCTTTTTTTTCCAGTTTTTTTCCTTAAGACATATGCCTAGATTAATGGCTTGACCCCTTTCCTGTGAATTCAATCCTATAAAGTTTCCTATAAGCATTTATTTAGGTACATCTACCCAAATTAGAGAAGTCATATTTTCATTTTGTGCTGTTTGAAAATATTTTTTAAAAACCTTTTTTCAGACTTTCTCTTTGAAAAATAAGTTATTTAGCACCAAGTTTTAAAGTTTCTGATTATTTCCAACTTTTACAGATATATTTCAGTTATACCTTTCAGTTTAATTTTGTTATGGTTAGGGAACATGCTTTATATGATTTCTATTCTGTTAAATATGTTAAAGTGTGTTTTATGACCCCAAATACTACTTATTAAAAGCTACATTTGCATTTAAGAAGAATATATATTATTCTGTTGTTGTATAGAGTATTTTATAACTATCAATTAGGAATATTGGCTGATCATGTTGTTCAACTTGTTTATACTTTTACTAATTTTCTGTCTACAGACAGTAGAGTGTTGAAATCCCAGATACTTTGGGATTTTTATATTTCTTCTTCCAGTTCTATCAGGTTTTATTTCATGTATTTTGAAGCTGCTATTAGAAACAAATATGTGCAATATTGTTACATCTTAACAGAGAATTGACCCCTGTTATTGTGTAATGTCCCTTTTTAGCCCTAGTAATATTAATAGTTCTAAAGTAAATATTACCACTCCAACTTTCTTTTGATTAGTATTTTCTTGGTTTATCTTGTCGATCACTTTTATCTGTCTTTAAGTATCTTTCTGACAGCATGTAATTCGGTGCTATTGTTGTTGTTTTAATAGACCTTATATTTTAGAACATTTGAATTTTTTAAATTTTTTTGTGTTCTTTTGGATATTTAAGTTTTATTTTATGTAATTATAATTATTTATTTATATTTATTGTTTATTATTACTTACTTAAATTTAGTCATATTTATAATGTTGGCTTCTTAGATATCTCTTTTTCTTATAGTTTTTCTACTATACATTTTAACTTATCACAGTTTAACTTCAAGCAATATTATATCTTTCTAGATATCACATAAAAAAATTAAAGCAAGTATACTTCTATTTCCTTAATCTCAGCCTTTGTGTTTATTTGTTTTATATGAAAGGTCTATTGAGATAATATATTCCAGAATATATTGTTATTACTTTTGCTTTGCACTATCATTTACCTTTTAGAAATATTTATATACTGATAAAAATTGTCTTTTTTTCTCATGTTTCATTGTACAATTCTATTGCTATTTTCAAGTTCACTAATCTTTTCTTCTAAAATGTCATTTCTTTCATGAATACCATCCAATACATTTTTCACTTCTCCAATAGAATTGTCCAATTCCGTATTTCAACTTGGATGTTTTTTATATCATTCATGACTCTCCATAACCATTGTATACTAATAGGTCAGCTTCTAATAATGATCAAGGTAAATTACCTTATCCAGAATGGTGGCATCCTTCCTTACTTTCAAGTCTCTTGTAAATAAAAATGTAAAGTGACTGAGTGGCAGCAAAAACCCTTGAAGTTAATAGAAATCTTACTGCCTCTCCTGCTGAAAGCATGCTCCAGAATTACTAGAACTACAATGCTAAAGTTGTGAGAATAGAAAGCAAAAATTCGAAAGTGAGTTACAGGGAGTAACAATGCATGTGAAATATCCTAGTTCCCAACCATGTAGACTATTTATATTATGGACAAAAATTAATTTGTTTAAATATATACTACAATCTGGAGGAAGCCATCCCAGTATTAGAATAATTTGCTAATATAATATCAGTATTTATTATATATTATCTAAAAATTGATGCTTCATCTATCATTTCAAATAACTGTTCCAAGGTTCTATTAGCACAGCAGCTTCTCTGTTTTTTCTGTTATGCAGTAAGTGATAGAGCCAGCAGATCCATAATTAATCAACTCCTACCTCTCTTTTGCTGAAAAGCAGGGTTATTTGACTAAGTTATAACAAACTCTTCCTTGATTAAACAGTTTATATGCCCTCATATGGTAGTAATGGTCAAAAATCTGTGGACATGGAAAGCAAACCTATTACATATTTTGATTCCTGTAACAACAAATCATAGTCTCACTGAGAATGAAATGGGTCAATATAACAAACTTGTTATGAGTGGCTCTTAGTCTCCTGTAGAGATGTATCAGATTGGAGGTTCAATCTTATTTTATTGCTGACGAGTTGGACATTTATTGCACCATAACAAGATCAGCCTTGGTGAGTAGGAGACCATGCAGTGGGGCTATGCACAGCCTCCCTTCTGCCACTCTGCCTACATCAATGATAGGAGGTAGCTTATACCAACTGGCTAACACATTATGTCTTCTTGGTTGTTTAGTATCTCTTTTGTGATGCTCTTTATTGAGTGTTAATATCAAATAATGCAGTTCATGGTGGACATCTTTTTTGATATAGTTAACTAAAATGTCATAGTCAGATGATCCATCCCTAATATGGCATGATAGAAATCAAGGAGCTGATTATCAACTCTTGTATAGCTCTCTGCTGTAGATGGCATTGTCATGCTACCAACCCTATATATCTACATTGTCTTTTTCCTATTAGAATTTGTCAAAACTTACAAATGATGTATTTTCCCATCACAGATAACCATAAATTTTCTCTGGGTGTATAGCTCAATTGGTATGGCCACTTTTGCTGCATACTAGATTTGCTGAGAATACTTTCTTGCACTGGGCCCATTAAAAGCTGGAAACCTACATGTCAATCAAAAAATGAGTCAAAACAATGTTCCCAAATGTGAAATATACTGCCTTCAGAAATGGAGGAGCATCACTAGATGTTATGCATTCTGCTTACCTGTTTATTGATTGACATACAAGGTATAATATCTATCCATAACTTTTAGGGTGCTGTTCTACCATTCTATGACAAATGGAATGCTAAAGGCATCAATATATGTGAACCTTACAAAGACTTCATGGAGTATTTGGAAATGGAATTTGGATTTGAAGAATATTTTTTTTTACTGTATGGACTCAGTAGGTTAATCATCTTTAGTATAATGTAAAAATATACTTAAGAATAAACATTTCAAACTTTCTACTATATACTTTTATAAGTAAAAACCAACTGCTATACTGAAGATTAAAACTATGAACCACCTGTTATATCTTTCTAAACAGACAGCATGGACTACTCAAATTATATTAATGTAGATCATGTACTGACCTATTCCCTTGATATGTAAGCATGCATATTTTCTCTTAATTTTATTTAGCTTAACTGAGTCCACCTCAGTCAATAACACAATATTTTTAGCTTATATCAGCACTGGAAAATGTTAAAGTTAACTGAACATTAAATAAAATTATTTCAAGGACTAGGTTTAAAGAACACAAGTAACTAACCCATAGACACTACACTAATCAGACAATACATTATACCTTTGCTCTATTTGTTTTGTAGTTTAGGTTAGCAAAGTTTAGTGATTCACCTCATTTCTTACACCTCTTTGAGGGAGAAAACCTGAAAAGACTACAGTGATCAATTTCACTACATCATAGCCTTAATAAAATCATATTGTGCAAAGTGTACTGTAACTTATCTTTTTTCACTCAAAAGAATATGAGTTTTCTCCATGTTCCGAAATAGTTTTCTCAAACACCATTTCCCTGAAGGTGCAATATTCCACCCTATAATTTCCTATAATCTCTTTAAAAAAGTAAGCCCAGATTGTAGGATGTTTAAACTGCTTGAATTTTAAAAGCTTTTTTAACTTTTATTTTTAAAAATTTCTATTGATACATAGCAGTACATACTTATGGGTTAAACGTGATATTTTGATATATTCATACAACGTGTAATGTTTAATTCAGGGTAGTTGTGATATCCATCACCTCAAACAGTTATTTCTTAGTGTTAGGAACATCCCAAATCTTCTCTTATAGCTAATTTGAAATACACTAAAAATCCTTGTTAATTATAGTCGCCCTATTGTGCCAGCAAACTCTAGAATTTATTCCTTCTGTCTAACTTTATTTCTGTACCCATTAACTAACCCCTCTTCATACCTCCCACCCCCACCATTTCCAACCTCTGGTAACCACCATTCCACTCGCTACTTCCATGAGATCAACTGTTTTGGCTCCCACATATAAATGAGAACATGTGATATTTGTCTTTTTGTGCCTGGCTTATATCACTTAACACAATGACCTCCAGCTTCATCCGTGTTGCTGGAAATGACAGGATTTCATCTTTTTTGTGACTGAATTATATTCCATTGTGTATAAACACATTTTCTTTATTCATTTTTATATACACAGTAATGTTGCTGTGAAGATTTTAAAGCACACACATAATAATTTCCTTATGATAATTGTGAGAAGTGGAAGATCTGTCTCACAGATTCTGCACATTTTAAAGTTTTTGAAACACAGACAATGGATAAACATTTTAGAGCCTCAGGTACTTTTAGGGGAGGACAAGCCCAAAGAGGTAACCAAGTGATATGAGGATTTGGGATCAAAAAGTACAATAAGCACCTAGAGTAAATAAAATGTAATGATCAAGAAGGAAAATACTACTTCTAAAATGAGGTAAAATGTCCTTCACAGAGAAACATTTAGATAATAATTTTCAAATAAGGTATGTCAGATGTTTATATTTGAGTGCATAAAAAGCTAAAATCAAATAGGTTAATGATGACGACACAAATCAAAAGAAAATAGTAGCCATTTTAATAACAAACAAAACATGATTCAAAGACAAGAATGCTACCAGAGATTTTTGAAAGGTTATTTCATATTGAGAGAATGGTTGATTAATCAGGAGGATATAATAATTTTAATCATGTATTTCTCTAATAACAAAGCCTTAAAATAGGTAAAACAAAAACTGATATAACTACGAGGAGAAAAAGACCAAGCAAAACTGTAATCAAAGACTTCCATAATTCTCTCTCAATATTCAAAGATTCACCAGAGATGTAGGACACCTGTAGAATGCTGTGAACCAGTTTGATGTGATTGACATTTGTAGAACACTTTGACCAGAATACCAAATTACTTTTTATTTTCCAGGGCACATTTACCAAATTAGACCATATTCTGAGCCACAAAACAATTCTCCATGAATTTAAAACTATTCAAGTCACACAAAAATTTGTACACAATGTACATATCACCTTTATAATAGCTAAAAACTGAAAACAAATCAAATGCCCCCAACAGATGAACCGATAACCTAATTAAGGTATAGGCATGCAATGGAATACTCTTAAGCAATAAATATGAATGCACTGCTGATACATAGCAAAATAATAAATATGAAAGTAAGCATGATGAGTGAAAGAAAGCCACCAAAGGAAAGAATACATATGAATTTATAGCATCTATATAAAACTTTAGAAAATTCAAGCTGGGTGCAGTGGCTCACACCTGTAATCCTAGCACTCTCAGAGGCCGAGGAGGGTGGATCGTTTCAACTCAGGAGTTGGAGACCAGCCTGAGCAAGAACCAGACCCGTCTCTACCAAAAATAGAAAAAATTAGCTAGGCATGGTGGTGCATACATGTAGTCCCAGCTACTAGGGAGGCTGAGGCAGAAGGATCCCTTGAGCCCAGGAGTTTGAGGTTGCCGTGAGCTAGGCAGATGCCACAGCACTCTAGCTGGGTCAACAGAGTGAGACTCTGTCTCAAAAAAAAAAAAAGATCTATCCTAAAGAGCATAAAACATTCTATAATAAAGACATCTGCACCCGAATGTTTATGGCAGCACAATTCACTATTGCAAGGATGTGGAAACAACCCAAGTGCCTGTCAATTCATGAGTGAATTATTAAAATTTGGTATATGTTTACAATGGAATATTACTCAATTCTAATAAACAACAGTGAGCTAGCATCGCTTATATTATCCTGGATTGAGCTTAAGCCCATTATCAAAAGTGAAGTGACACAAGATCGGAAGAATGGGCTCCACATGTACTCGCCATCAAATTGGTACTGACTGATTAACACTATGGTGCTCAAATGGTGGTGGTGTTCACCAGGGATTCGGGGATTGGTGGAGTAGACCCACATCTGAGGGATGCGGTAAGCATTGTGGAGGGGAAGGGCATACCTCTAACCCTTGCTAGGGAGAGGCAAAGATATAAAATGCAACCAAAATGTTTGTACTCTCATATTTTCTTGAAATAAAAAGAAAATGAAATTATAAAAAGAAGAAAAACAAAATTCACACTGGTAAATAATAATATACACAGATTTGTCATTTTCTGGGGATAGTAAACGTGTGAAAGGAAGGGGAAGGGTGATTATCAAGGGACTAGTGAACTTTGGGGGCTGAGACATATGTTCACTATCTTGATTTTGATGATGTGTTCATATATCAAATTGTATACTTAATGTGAGTAATTTATTACATATTAATTTTACCATGATAAATCATTTTAAAATTTAAGATATCAAAATAAACATGTCTTAAACTAACATCAATGGTCTTATGAAAAATTCTAGGCATATCTCAATAATACAAAATTCAATGAATAACTGTTCAGAACCTCAATTAATTGCAGACATTGAAACAAATCAGTCAGCTGACCAAAATTACTCTATTTGGACAACATTGATATGCATTAGGATACTCCATCCATATAAGGGGTGTTTGTTGGTGATCATATATCACACCAAACAGGATATGATTTCTCTTGCAAATAGAATTAAAAAATCAATTGAATCTGATTATGTAGATCAATGTCAAGTAAAAGATCAACATTTCAGAAAATATCTCTTTAGTACTTATAGTCAAGTGATGACTAAGTTTTAAAATTTCACTAATTTTTTATGCTGTACTGATTTATAAGGTTTTTCTTGTCTCCCTGTTCTGATTTGCAGAGTATTTTGTATTTGCAGAGACAGTTCCTATAACTCTTAACAAAGAAACTCCCAAGAGATGTCCAAAGTAAATCGTTTCTAAGATTCTTGTTCTGTTTGGTTGTAGCATAAGAAAATTACACCTAAGGGACCACTTCAGTTGGTAAATGTATTTTAGGCTGAAGGAAAGAATTTCCACAGATACTGTCTCTACCCAACAGTGGATGCTATCTCAAGCACACACCAGAAAAGAAGACTAAATTCTAAGACTAAAAGGGAAACTGATCTAAGAGAAAAATTTGTGGTTAGTAAGCCCTGTTATTTTTATGATTCTCTTCTTCAAGATAATTCTTAAAATATTTGTGTGCCTTTGTTTCATGCTTGCCCACTATGCTTGCAGTTGGGAATGGCTTCTTTAGCATTTAACATATTCATCATTCACAGTTTTTCTCCTCCTATCATATCCTAGCTGGAATTTCTATGGTTTCTTTAACAACAGTGCACACAGCACTGTAACACACTACCTCAGAGATGTGCTCAGGTCTGCTTTGGGAGATCACCGTTCTTTGTTAGTTACTCAACATGATCAGCTTTCAACTATCCTAGCTCAAGTGGTTTCTCCCATTTAAAAGGATAAGGTTTTTCATATCAGAAAGAGCAAGTTAGTAAGTTAACTTTTAGAAGAGAGAAGTAAAAAGGATTACAAATTGAGTGAGAAGGGCTATTACTATAGACAAAGGATTAAAACTCATACTGGAGGGAAAAGAAGGCTGCACGAGCTAGTGGAAGGCACTGGGCTTTTTCTCCATGTAACTCGCCAGTATGTTTCAGGCAATCTATTTGTGTCTCTGAGGACACGTTTCTCTTTGTAAAAATATAAATATTGAGAATCTCACAGAGTTTTAAGATTATCAAAGAAAAAAATATTTATGGAAGGACATTGCTTCTATAAAGGGATGAAAAATTTGTTTGTTTTTTTATTTTTATATTCCTAAAACTGCAACTCCATTTGTCTCCTTTCCCTAATTTTTCAATGTCATCAATCCCAGAATTAACATTACCCCTTTTATGAGCATTCTCCCTCTGTTACAGCTAAGAATTCCAAGGGGCTTTAATAGAATATCCTATGGCCTCTTGTAGGTCCTTTGATACTATTAATAATCCCTGCTTGGAAGGGACGATGAAGGGTGAAAACATTGTTACATTTTTGGAATGCAAAAGGAATGTTTGATATGGCCTTTGTACCTGTACCTCTTATAGGGCTGCTGAGTATGTGTATGTTAATTTAGAGAGAGTGTAAGTAGTAGATATTTTAAAGAAAGTTTATCATGTATATTTTGCTTACAGAAAGTGCTCATCTGCACAATAAAATTATTGCTAATAAGCTTTGGAAACTGTACTACTTTAAGATCAACTTTAATGTATAAGAGAAATAATATTTACTAAAAATCACTGAATACTAAAAGAGTTCAAATATTTTGTTTATTTTCTGATTCATCTTCACAACAATCTACTATTTAGAGTGTCCTCTTTTCCTGTATGAGAAAATGGAAACAGAAACAGGTTTAGCTTGAGCTCACAAGATCAACAAGTATAGAGTAAGATTTCAGATTAGGTCTGACTAAAATAATCTTTGATTATTCAATTAATTCTACTAAATTTTGGTTAGTATTAACAGAGTAATATAATTAGTTCACTAATATAAAATATTAACAATTTCAAAACTTATAAAGAAAGTAATATGATTTCTTATTGATGAATTTTTTTCCTTTGGAATGTACATGTTCTCCTTTTAACAAATTCCTCTCTTTAACACAGTGGTAGTCCTGGTTTTGTTACTAGCTATCTTCTCTGTCACTTGCTCAACAGGTACAGAACTAGTTACTGAAAATTTATTGTGGAAAACATTGTTGATAAGAAAAGCAATTTCAATAAAAGGTCAGATTGTTCAAGTTTCTCAGGTGGCATGTATCTATTAGGAGTAATATCAGGATATTTTCTTTAGAAATTAGGTAAATCTCCTTTGTTATTGAAATGTGTTTATTTGTAAACTGTGAGAATATTATCATAAGTCTCCATATCCACAGCAAATGTATGTGATACCTAATTCCTTTAGGAGAATTTTCTTTCTTGCTATTCTTAATTTATGCTTTTGCATCCTCAGCAAAAGGGAAGGGGAAACTAGTGTGCATGATGCAGTAATGGTTTGCATTGTTCATCTGTGCTCATTGGATCCACCCTGGAGATTTCAAAGGATAAAAGAAGATGAGACACAAAAACTGAAACAATCCCAAGAGAGAGAAATAATAAAGGAAGAAGGAAAATGGGCAATTATCCTTCCACTCTATAATGTGAGAAATATTGTCAATTTACTTAGGGGTCAATGTAAGCAATATTATTAAATTTAAGGGTAAATAATCAGTACTCACTGAAATTTAACCTCTTATGCACTCAGTGCTAACACTGAAAGATGTACTTTGTTTACACATGTATGCAATTTATTCCCATCTTACAAACTATAGATAGATGATGCATAAATAGGTAATATTTGTGTTTTTGGTAGTCAGGAAATGTTACTGTTTCAAAGCCTAGGGATTACCCAGCATCCATTCATAAAATTGAAGACATATATTTTTTACTGGTAGGCTTGAGTTATAAGGAGATTCCAGCCAAAATTCATCAGGTAAGAATCTGAAGCAGAGTAGTCTTTGAGTTTGGTTTGCCTGTTTCTACATGGCACTCTACTGATGTTTTTAAAAATCCATTTAGTTTACTAAATGAATTCCATATTCATTTATATATCCATATATTATAGATTAAAATTAAAAATAAATTTTGTGCCAGTTTTGCATGCAAATTATTATGCCAAGGTATTTATTATATGGTCTTCTATATAGCTTCTCTTCTAAAGAGATTATGCTTTAGAGAGAGTAGCTAAAAATTACTTTTATGACCTTATAGAAGAGGTTCAACTGAGGATTTAAGAAATCATTACACATAGTACAGACTTACCTCTGAGATGTTGTGGGTTTAATTCCAGACCACTGTAATTAAGTAAGTATCTCCCATCCAAATACTAATCAAGCCTGACCAGAGATCAGATGAGATAAGGTGTGTTCAGGTTGGTATGGCCATAGACAGCAAATATCTCAGTAAAGCAAGTCACATGAATTTTTTGGTTTCCCAGTGCATATAAAAGTTATGCTTAGATTATACTGTAGTCTATTATGTGTGCAATAACATTATGTCTAAAAAATGTACATATCTTAATTTAAAAATACTTTATTGCTAAAAATGCTAATGATCATCTGAGCCTTCAATGAGTCACAATTTTTTTGCTGGTGGAGGGTCTTGCCTCCGTGTTGATGGCAGCTGATTGATCAGTGTGGCAGTTGCTGAAGGTTGAGGTGACTGTGGCAATTTCTTAAAAGAAGACAACATGAGGTTTTTCACATTCATTGACTCTTTCTTTCACAAAAAATTTTTCTGTAGTGTACAATGCTGTTTGATAGCATTTTACCTATAGGAAAACTTCTTTCAAAATTTCAGTCAATCCTCTCAAACCCAATACTGCTTTATAAACTAAGTTTATGTAATATTCCAAATCCTTTGTTGCCATTTCAACAATGTTCATAGCATCACCACAGGAGACAATTCCATCTCAAGAAACCATTTACTTTGCTCATGTATGAGAAGCAACTCCTCATCCATTAGGTTTATCATGAGATTACAGCAATTCAGTCACATCTTCAGGCTCCACCTCTAATTCTAGCTCTCTTGCTGTTTCCACCATATCTGCAGTTACTTCTTCCACTGAAGTCTTAAATCACTAAAAATCATTCATGAGAGTTGGAATCAACTACATTCAAACTCCTACTAATCTTGATATTTTGACCTTCTCTCATGAATCACAAATGTTCTTAATAGCATTTAGAATGATGAATCCTTTCCAGAAAGTTTTACTTTGCCCATATCCATCAGAGGAATTACTACGAATGGTAGTGATTGCATATAGACTTACAAAATATATTTCTTAAATAATTAGACTTGAAAGTCAAAATTACTCCTGGATCCACAGGCTGCAGAATGGATGTTGTGTCAGCAGACATGAAAATAACATTAATCTTGCACATCTTCATCAGAGCTCTTAGTTGACTAGGTGCATTGCCAATGAGCAGTATAATTTTGAAAGGAATCTTTTTTCTAAGCAGTAAGCACCAACAGTGAGCTTAAAGTAGTCATTAAACTATACTATAAACAGATGTATTTTTATCCAGGCTTTGTTGTTCCATTTATAGAGCACAGAAAGAGGAGATTTAGCAGGATTCTTATATCCCTAGCATTTTTGGAATGGCACATAAGCATTTGCCTCAACTTAGAGTCACCAGTTGCATCAGCCCTAACAAGAGTATCAGCCTGTCTTTTGAAGATTTGAAGCAAGACATTGACTTCTCTCTAGATATGAAAGTCCTAGATGATATCTTCTTCCAACAGAAGGCTGTTTTGTCTACATTGAAAATATGTTTTTTGGCATAGCAGTCTCCATTAATTATCTTAGCTATAGCTTCTGGATAACTTGCTGTAGCTTCTACATTAGCACTTGCTGCTTCACATTGCACTTATATGTTACAAAAATGGCTTCTTTCCTTAACCCCCATGAACCAGCTTCAGCTAGCTTCAAAACTTTTCTTCTGCAGCTTCATCCCCTTTCTCATTCTTCATAGAATTGAAGAGAGCTAGGGCCCTTCTCTGGATTAGGCTTTCACTTAGGGAATGTTGTGAGTGGACTTATTTTCTATCTGGACCACTAAAACTTTCTCCACATCTCCACATCAGCAATAACGCCATTTTGCTTTTTTATCATTTGTGTGTTCACTGGAGTGGCACATTTTAATTTCCCTCAAGAACTTTTCCTTTGCATTTGCCACTTGGCTAACTGGTGCCAGAGGCCTATCTTTTGGCCTATCTTGGCTTTCGCCATTTCTTTTTCAATAAGCTTAATCATTTCTAGCTTTAGATTTAAAGGGAGAGACATAACTTTTCTTTCACCTGAATGCTCAGAGGCCATTTTAGGATTATTAATTGGCCTAATATCAATATTGTAGTGTCTCAGGGAATAGGGAGGCCTGAGGAGAGAGAGAGACCTGGACTGGCCAGTCAGTGGAGCAGTCAGAACACACAGCACTCCTCTATTAAGTCTTATATGGGCATAGATTATGGTGTCCCAAAACAATTACAATAGTAACATCAAAGGTCGTTGATCACAGATCACCAAAACAGATACAGTGATTATTTAGAAGTTTGAAATTTTGTGAGAATTACCAAAATGTGACACAGTGTCATGAGGTGAACTCATGATGTTGGAAAACTGGTGCCCACTGAATTTCTTAACACAAGTTTGCCACTAACGTTCCATTTGTGAAAAAATCTGTGAGCACAATAAGGCCAACTGCAATAAAAGGAGGTATGTCTATACAGACAAACTGTATTATATACCCTATAATTTATGCTGGATTTTAATATCAGTTCACATTCACCTTCCTAAGTAGATGGTGTAATTATACTTGTTTACTATAATGGTTGGTGGTGGTGCCCCACTCAAAGTCTTTTTACAGGATTAGGGAAATGCAGCTACTTTCCAGGTGACAACACAATCTCTATTAATCTTACTTCTTCCCGTACTGTTTTCCTCACTCCCTTCTTGTGAGAATACTTCTTAACAAATCATTTTCATAACAATCCCATCTCCGGCTCTGCTTCAAGCTAAACAGGCAGTTAGCTTGCCTATTGGGCATAATGCCATGTATAAAGAGCCAAGATTTTTCTTCACTATTATACATTTTACTCTAAAATATAAATGCTAAATTTCAATATGAACACAAAATTCTAAAACTTAAGTATCCTTCCTCATCCCAGTAACTAATAATCTAATCTTCCCTCTAGGTTATTATACAGGACACACTGAATAAAAATGGATGGAGGAAATCAGTCTGTACTGTCTGAATTTGTGCTGCTGGGACTTTGTCACCCTTGGAATATTCAGGTCTTACTCTTAATATTATTCTGTATGCTTTACCTGATCATTGTATCTGGAAATATTGGCATTGTGATCTTAATTATCACTGATTCCCATCTCCATTATCCCATGTACTTCTTTTTGGCCAACCTGTCCTTCGTTGATATGTGGCTCTCCTCAGTCACCACTCCTAAGATGATCACAGACTTTCTCAGGGAGAACAAGACCATTTCCTTTGGAGGTTGCATGTCCCAGATCTTCTTTTCTCATTTTATTGCAGGGCTTGAGATGTTGATACTGGTAATAATGGCCTATGACCGCTATGTGGCAATTTGTAAACCACTCCACTACTCCACCATTATGAGCCTGAAAAATTGCATTGGACTGATAGTGATTTCCTGGGCCCTTGGTCTTCTGCATGCCATGAGTCAAATAGTTGTGACTGCGCAACTCCCTTTTTGTGGTCCCAAGGAAATAGACAGCTTCTTCTGTGATACCCCCCTGGTAATCAAACTCGCCTGCATAGATTCTTATAATGTGGAAATTTTAATGAATGTTCACTGCGGGGTTGTGGCCATAACCTGCTTTATTCTATTATTGACGTCTTACACATATATTCTTCTTGCTGTCCGCAAAAGCTCTAAAACTGGTGCATCTAAGGCACTCTCTACCTGCACTGCCCATATCACAGTGGTGGTGCTCTTCTTTTGGCCTTGCATCTTCATATATGTGTGGCCACTCAGCAACACAGGAGTGAACAAATTTCTTGCTGTGTTTTACTCTGTTTTTACACCTCTCCTAAATCCACTTGTTTATACCCTGAGAAATAAAGAGATGAAAAATGCTATGAAGAAGTTCAGAAACTACTACGTTGGTTCCAAGGGAAATAATTAATGCCTAGAAAACTAATGATACTTTATTATGGGTAAATTGTCCAATCAGTCTGTCTGTGCCTTCAACTATGTTAGATAGGAATCTAATTTTTTTTAACAAAGGCATGCATCTATCCTGCTGAATAACATCTTAATAGACTTCTCTTGAACTTTTTTCATAACAAAAAGTGTTTCTGTAACATTGGCTTCTCCCCTCAAAACATTCACTACATTTTGTCTAAAGGTAATGGAATTATTATTATTTTCTTAACCTAGCACCCTACACCCTAGCACAAATACTAGTGGGGAGAGGCAAAAGAAAAAACAAAGAGATGATAAAAGTGAAAAAATACATAAGGAATAACAGTGGAGGTTACACTTACTTAGATTTCATTAACTTAATAAAAGTTTTTTAAAATGCTGTTTCTTTTGGCTACCCCAGCTTCAAGGACTAACAGTTATTCTTTAAATTTATTCAGTGTAGACTACTAAAATAAAATCTCCCTGAGTCCAGGGACCATGTATAACAGGGCTAATTATGAAACTATAGTACTAAATATAATAGTAGTACAGTTTAATAATAGGTAGTGAGTATTTATATTTTAATGAATCATTAGAGATCAGTTGTTCCTCTCAAATATTCATAATGTTTACTGGGCTAGGTGTATTTAAATATACTCTTTTGGCATTTTTAAGAAATTCCTAAATTTCCAAATCATAAATATTTCTTTCTTTCTTCCAGAGTTAGTAATTAAGTGAATTGAAATTAACTTGTAAGAATCAACAATAATAGGATGTCTTTTCCCCAGTGCATATTTTTGTCTACTTTATCTAAGTTCAGTTTATTGTAGGCATGTGATTTTGTTTCTGGGTTCTCTATTCTGTTCCATTCATCTATGTGTCTATTTTTATATCATTACCATGCTGTTTTGATTACTGTTGCCTTGCACTATAGTTTGAAGTCAAGTAATTGTGATGTCTTCCTCTGTGTTCTTTTTGCTTTGGCTATTTGGGCTCTTCTTTGTTTCTATATAAATTTTAGTAGTTTTTTTTTTCTATTTCTGTGGCAAATAATGTTAAAATATGACAGAATTGAATCTGTAGATTGCCCTGGGCACTATGATCATTTTAATAATATTGATTCTTCCCATCCCATGAGCATGAGATGTTTTTCCATTTGTTTGTGTCACCTATGTTTTCTTTCATCAGTGTTTTGTAGTTTTTGTTGTAGTGATCTTTCACCTCCTATTCAATAAATGCTGCTGGGAAATTTGGATCACCATATGCAGAAGAATAAACTTGACTTATATCTCTTACCATAAACAAAAATATGCTCAAGGTGAACTGAAGATGCAATTGTAATGCCTGAAACAATAAAAATTCTGTTACAAAACCTAGAAAAAACTCTTCTGCACATTGGCTTGGGTGGGGAATTTATCACTATCACTCCAAGACTCCAAAAGCAAATCTAACAAAAACAAAAATAGACAAATGAGACCTAATTAAATTTAAAAGCTTCTGCACAGCAAAAGAAATTATCAATAGAGTAAACAGACAACCTACAGATTGGCAGAAAATATATGCAAACTATGCATCTGACAAAGGACTAATATCCAGAATGTACAAGGAACTCAAACAACTCAGTAAGAAAAAAAAAATTGCAAAGTGGGCAAAGGACATGAACAGACATTTTTCAAAAGAAGATATACAAATAGCTAACAAACATATGAAAAAAAATTCCACATCATTAATCATAAGAGAAATACAAACTAAAACCACAATGAGATACCATGTTACACCAGTCAGAATGAGTATTATTAAAAAATCAAAAGATCATTTGATCCAGCCATCCCACCACTGGGTATCTACCCATAGGAAAATAAATTATTATATCAAAAGATACCTGCACTTGTATGTTTATCACAGCACTATTTACAATAACAAAGATATCAAATCAACCAAAGTATCCATGGAATACTACTAGCTCACAAAGCATGTCTTTTGCAGCAACATGGATGGAACTGAAGGCCATTACCTTAAGTGAAATAACTCAGAAACAGAAAGTCAAATATCACATGTTCTCACTTATAAGTGAGAGCTAAATAATGAGTACACATGGGTATAGAGAGTAAAATAATAGACACTGGAGAATTGGAAGCATGGGAGGGATGTATTGGAAAAGAAATTACCTAATGGGTACTATGTACATTAATCAGGTGAGGGTTACACAAAAAACCTAGACTTCACCAGTATGCAATATATCCATGTAATAACTGCATATATAATCTATACATATATATGTGTATATATATGCATTCTAAATCTATACATATATTAAAAAGAATCAACAATAAATGACCTAAAACAAAAATATGGCATATATGCCATTTTAATTTCTTTTAACATAGAAACAAAATACAAAAAAATGACAAGATAATAATAATGGCATGTTATAATGGTTCTCATATTATATTGCCTTTATTATCATCTCCAAATTGTGTATGAGTAAGTGAGATTCAAAAGTATGAAGCTAGATCAGTTGGAAGACAGCTGATGAGAAAAACTGCCAGCCAGAGTGCCTCTGCAAGAAAGACAGATTTTAGAAGAAAGTAAAAACAAACAAACAAAAAAAAAACCAGGCAGACAAATATAGATCAGAAGAGGATCAGAAGGAAAGGTGCCTGAAACTATAGGAGACTCCATGGGAAGAAGTTGTGGACAAGAACTGGAAAGAGAAAGGCCCCTGAGAGGCTTGGGACCAGTGACAAGGGTAGGTGGAGTGGTTAAATTTCTCCTCCCTTGCATCTCAGATTGCTGGTGGGCTCCTAAGCGGTTGGAGAGACCTGCCAACATCAGCCCAGAGACAGCCAGTGCCAGTGAGCAGTGAGCCTCTTGCGGACAGGGAACAAGGCTCCCAGCTCCCTTGGGGCACTTCCCAGCCCCCAGACCTGAGCTGATCAGCAGGAGCCATATTGCTTCATTCGCCCCTCCCCCTTCCCTACCCACAGCTTCTGAGAGAGCCAATTTAGCCACCACTCGGAGGCATCTGCAGGGAATGAGACCTTTGCTTTTGGGGCCCTAGAGTGTACTGAGAGGTACTCAGACTGTGAGTTCCCTACCTGCCAGCCCTCCCAGGCACTGCTTGACTGGACTCCAGGAGAGCAGGGTAAATCCTGAGGTGGAGAGACATCAATCCAGATTGGGCACCCCGTGGGTGACTTGAGATGAGCGCTCTTCTCCCTGGCAGGGTTAGGGATTGATCTCCAGGGCCCAGGGGATAGACTTGCAGACTTGATCCAGTACACCCCGGTCTCGATTGCATTACCCCAGGGCATAGAAGGGATATTTGTGAACGAGCCTACTAAGGGGTGTGTGCCTTCAGGGGCAGATCAGCATGCTCAAGGGGCAATCCTACTCCTATGGAAGAGCTATGCACCCAGCCCAGGTTGCGATCCTGGGCAGGAAATCTCCTGGAGTACATCACAGCCAGGGGAGATCTGCCAACTGAGGCCCTGCCTGCTGGCAGAGGCCCTGGAGAAACTGCAGAATAGGGGAGGGGGAAAAGGAGTGAGGCCCACTCCAGACTGCAGGTCTCAGACAGCCCCGCCTCCACAACAGACTTATTGGCTGAGTGGGGCCATTGCAGCCCCTCCCTAGCAGCTTTGCCCAGAAGCAGTGAACAGAACTTTGACCCCTGCTGCCAGCATTTGTGGAGTTTGAGGGGAAGCTCATCCAACCCAGCTACGCCCAGACTCACTCCCTGAACCCCCCCAGGAGGAGAATAAGGGCACACTTGGAAGTTACAGGATCCCACCCACCACCTGAGGCACTACAGTGCCTCTCCAGAGGAACAAGAGCTGGTTATAAGACCCAAAATCAACACTGCAGCCTGCTCCTCCCAGCAAGTGCCACCTACTAAAAGAGAAGTCATTCTGCATGCCCTTTTACTGCATCTACTGACTTATCATAAAGGGTGTGGTCGAATCCCACCCAAAAACACCACCCACTGGCTCAGAGAATAAACAGGGCATGTAAGAAGCAACAACTGATACAGATGGGAAGGAATCAGTGAAAGAACTCTGGAAGTATGAAGAATCAAATGGAAAGCACACCCTCAAAGGGGAACACCAGCTCTCTAGAAATGGACATCAACCAAATTCAGAACACTAAAATGACAGAACAATTTCGAACATGTATTGTAAGAAAACTCAATGATATATAAGAAAAAGTGGATAACCATCACAAAGAAATTGGAAAAAAATTCAGGACTTGGAAGAAAAAATCACTAAAGAAATTGATAAATTAAAGAAAAATCAAAACAAACTCCTAGAAATGGAAAATTTATTCAAGGAATTATAACATACAGTGGAAAGTGTCAAGAACAGGGTAGATCAGACAGAAGAAAGAATCTCAGGGATTGAAGATAACACTTTTCAATTAAATAAGTCAGTCACAGAGATAAAGCAGAGAAATAAGAGAAAAGAGCAAAGCCTACAAGAAATGTGTGATTATATGAGGAAGCCTAATTTGAGAATCATAGCCATCCCTGAGGGTGAAGAAGAAAATGCACAAGGATTGGATAAACTATCTGAGGATAAAATAGAGGAAAATTTCCCAGGCCTTGCTAAAAATCTAGATAGCCAGGTACAAGAATCTCAATGGACTCCTGGGAGATTCATTGCAAACAGGAAAACACCATGACACACAGTCATCAGACTGACCAAAATAACCACCAAAGAGGCCCTCCTATGAGCTGTAAGGCAAGAGAAGCAGGTAACCTACAAAGGAAAACCCATCTGAATAATGGCAGACTTCTCAACTGAGATCTTACAAGCAAGAAGAGACTGGGACTCCCTTCCCACTCCTCTCAAACATAATAATGCCCAGTCTACAATCTTGTACCCTGCAAAACTAAGTTTTGTATATGAAGAAATAAAGACCCTCTCAGATAGACAAATACTGAGGGGATTTACTAAGACAAGACCTGCAATACAGAAAGTACTCAAAACAGTGTTACACATGGATCAACACAATAAACATTCATGAATGTAAAATCAACCAAAAGCTAAAGGTGAAAGGCAAGATACTACAAGGATTCAAGAGAGAAAACAAAGCAACAAAGTTTAACTCAACAGGATGAACAGAAATCTGCCCCACTTACCAATTATTTCAATAAATGTGAATGGCTTGGACTGCCCACTAAAGAGACAAGGCTGGCTGAATGGATAAATATACGCAAGCCAAGTATCTGCTGTCTTCAGGAAACAAATCTAACCCACAAGGATGCATTCAGACTCAGGTGAAGGTCTGGAAAACAATGTTTCAAGCAAATGGAAGCCAAAAGAAACCTGGCATGGCAGTTCTGATTTCAGAGAACTTAGTCTTTAAATCAACAAAAGTAATGAAAGACAAAGACGGTCACTATATAATGCTGAAGGGTATAGTTCAATAAGAAGACATAACAATTATCAATATTTATGCACCCAACTCAGGTGCACATAAACTCATAAAGCAAATCCTACTTGGTCTAAACAAAATGATAAACAGCAGCAACATAATAGCCAGAGACTTCAACACCACTCTGACAGAACAGAACAGATTCTCCAAATAAAAAATTAACAATCAACTTAAACAGAACCCCAGAACAAATGGGCCTCACTGATATTTACAGAACATTCTACCCCAAAACCACTGAATATATGTTTTTCTCATTAGCACATGGGACATTCTCTAAGATTGACCATATCCTCGGCCACAAACCATGTCTCAAAAAAATTTAAAAAGTAGAAATTATACCATGCATCTTCTCAAACCACAGTGGAATAAATTAGAAATCAACTCCAACAGAAACTCTCATCTCTATACAAAGTATGGAAAGTAACAACCGTCTGCTGAATGATTATTTCATTAAAGAGGAAATCAAGATGGAAATCAAAAGATTCTTTGAACTAAATGACAAAGGAGACACAAACTATCAAAATCTGTGGGACACAGCTAAAGCAGTCCTGAGAGGAAAATTTATATTCATATATGCCTACATACAAAAGACAGAAATGTCACAAATATACAATCTAATGAATCATCTCAAAGAACTTGAAAAGGATGAGCAAACTGACTCCAAACTCAGCAGAAGAAATGAAATAACAAAGATCAGAGCAGAACTAAATGAAATTGATAACAAAAAAATTTATGGAAGATTAAATAAACAAAAAGCTATTTCTTTGAAAAAATAAAAAAAAAATTGACACACTTCGGGCTAGATTAATGAGAAGCAGAAAAGAAAGAACTCTAATAAGCTCCAACAGGAATGAAAAAGGAGAAATTATAACTGATGCCATGGAAATACAAAATATCATCAATGAATACTATAAAAACATCTATGCACATAAACTGCAAAATGTGGAGAAAATGGATAAACTTTTAGAAGCACACTACCTCCATAGGCTCAACCAGGAAGAAACAGAATTCCTGAACAGACTGATATCAAGTACCAAAATTGAAACAGCAAGAAAAACTTTCCTAAAAAGGAAAGTCCCGGACCAGATGGTTTCACATACGAATTTTACCAGACCTACGAAGAAGAACTGATGCCTTTTCTTAAGAAATTTTTCCACAAAATCAAGAAGGAAGCAATCCTCCCCAACACCTTTTATGAAGCCAACATCACCCTGATACCAAAACCCGGAAAGGACACAATGAAAAAAGACAACTACAAACCAATATCACCTATGAATATAAATGCAAAAAATCTCAACAAAATCCTAGCAAAACAAATTCAGGTGTTTATCAAAAAAATAATCCATCATGACCAAGTGGGATTCCTCCCAGAGATGCAGGGATATTTCAACATAAACAAATTTATAAATGTAATTCACCTCATAAATAGAAGCAAAAATATAGACCATATGATCCTCTCAATAGATGCAGAAAAAGCATTTGACAAAAATCAACACCCTTTTATGATAAGAATGCTTAACAAAATAGGCATAGATAAAAGCCATATATGACAAACACACAGCCACCATCATACTAAACCAGGAAAAATTGAAAGCATTACCACTTAGAACTGGAACCAGACAAGGTGGCCCTCTATCACCACTTCTATTCAAGATAGTGCTGGAAGTCCTAGCCAGAACAATCAGACAAGAGAAGGAAATTAAGGGCATCTGAATGGGGGCAGAAGAGGTCAAACTATCACTCTTTGCTGATGATATCATCTTATATCTAGAAAACACCAGAGATTCTTCCAGAAGACTACTGAAATTGATAAACAAATTCAGGAAAGTCTCAGGTTACAAAATCAATGTACAAATATCAGTAGCATTTCTATACACCAACTCTCAAACCGAGAACCAAATAAAGACTCAGTACCCTTCACAAGAGCAACAGTGAAAATAAAGTACCTAGGAATATACTTAACTAAAGAGGTAAAAGACCTCTACAGGGAGAACTAAAAAACACTGAGGAAGGAAATAGCAGAGGATGTAAACAGGTGGAAACCCATACATGCTCATCGGTCAGCAGAATCAACATAGTTAAAATGTCTATACTACCCAAAGTGATCTACTGATTCAATGCAATCTCTCATTGTGGTTTTCATTTGCATTTCCCTGATGATTAGAGATATTGAGAATTTTTTCATATATTTGTTGGCTATTAGTCTATCTTCTTTTGAAAACCTTCTGTTCACATTCTTTGCTCACTTTTTAATGGGGCTGTTTGATTTTTCCTTGCTGATTTCCTGAGTTCTATATAGAGTCCAGGTATCAGCCCTTTAACAGATGGATAGCATAGAAATATTTTCTCCCATTCTGTAGGTTGTCTATTTGCTCTATTGATTATTTTCTTGGCTGTGCAGAAGCTTTTTATAATAATTTTATCAGGTCTCATTTATTTATTTTTGTTGTTGCTGTGGTTTCCTTTGAGGTCTTCTTCATAAATTCTTCACCTAGATAAATATCTATAAGAGTTTTTCCAACCCCTTCTAGAATTTCTGCAGTTTTTATGTCTTAGATTTAAGTCTGTTGTCCTTCATGAGTTAATTTTTTAGAGTGGTGAGAGGTATGGATCCTGTTTCAGTCTTCTACATGTGGCTATCCAATTTTCCCAGCACCATTCATTGAACAGGGATTCCTTTCCCTAGGGTATGTTTTTTCTCCTTTGCCAAAGATCAGATGGGATTAAGAGGATGGTTTTACAACTTTTTAATGCTGGGCTGCTTTATATGAGGTTTTACTTGCCTCTCTGTTCTGATTTCCAGAGTATGCAATCCTTAATTATCACTCTTAACAAAGAAGTCCCCAAGAGATATCCAAGATAATTATCTCCACGATTGTTATTCTGTCCAGAATGTAGATAGGAAAATTTCACACAAGAGACTCCCTCAGATAATGAATATATGTCAGGCTGAGGGAAAGCACTTCCACAGATACAGTCTACACCCAACAATGGGCATCATCTCAGACACACATCAGAATAGAAGACTAAAAGAGAATCTGATCTTAGAGATAATATGTTTTTAGTAAGTTATCTAATCTCTATTTTTTAAGATAATTCTCAAAATATTTCAGTGTATCTATTTCCTGCATGCCCACCATCCTTGGATTTGAGAATGGCTTATTTAGCTTCTGACGTTTTCATGATATAATACATAAGTTTTCTCCTCCTATCCTATTCCTACTATAATTTTTATGGTCTCTTTAACAACAGTGCACACTCCACCAAAATGCACTGTGTTCGAGACACTTTCAGGTCTGCTTAGGGAAATTGCAGTTCTTTGATGTCTAGTTGGTATGAATAGTTTCCAGTTATCCTTTTTTCAAATGATTCTTTCCATATAAAAGAATAACATTTTTCATATCAGGGCAAGCATTGTATGGAAGATAACTTTTAGCATAGAGATATAAGTAAAATGAGTCACATTATCAATGAGAAGTGATATTACTACAGACATAAGTTGAAAACTCATAGCTGAAGGCCATAAAGAATAACTTTTAGCATAGAGATAGAAGTAAAAATGGTAATATATCAGTGAGAAGTGCTATTAATACAGACACAGGATTAAAACTGATACCTGAAGGAAAGCATGAACTACGAAAGAAACTGGGGTTTCTCCCTTTGTACTTCACTGGTGTATATCTCAGGCAATCTATTAAATTCTCTGAGGACAAAATTCTCCTTGCAAAAACACAAATACTTAGAAAAACAATTTTAGAGCTATTATTACAGAATAGAATATTTATAGAAGAATATGGCACCTAGAAAGAGATGAAAAGTGTTATATTTATTTTTAATTGAAAAATAATAATTATATATTTATGAGTACCATCTAGTGTTTTGATATATGAATACAATGACATATGCATCACCTCACTTATCATTACTTGTGTTGAGATATTCACATTCTTAGGAATTTTAAAATATACATTTGTTTTTATTAACATAATCACCATGCTTGCAATAGATCAATAACCTAAAATATTTTACAACTCTTAAAAGAGCTATTTGATTTGTCTCCTTTCCCTTACTTTTCAATTTAACCAATGCCAAAATTATCCTTACTCCAGTTTGTGAAAATTCTACCTGCAGTAAAGTCAGAAATTCCAATAGTGCTTTAATACAATGTCCTATATCCTCTTGTAGCTCTTCTTAAAAAATAACCCCTCCCAGGCAAGATCAAAAGTGAATGGTGAAGAGTAGATTGTCAAAAATGGCGGATTAGGGACGATCTCCTGGCTCTCTGCTCTCAGATTGGGAGGTGAAGAAGGCGACCTGAGTGACACGAGGGGGTAGTTCCCCCACAGGATCGGCTTCAGGGAACTACGGAGAAGCTTAGAGGGGCAGCAGAGCTGGGAAAAGGAGAAAAGCAACGCAGTGGATTTACCGTGAAGTTCCGAGAATCCGAGTGGTACAGCGGAGACTGGAGTGCAAGCTGGCCGCGCTCAGCGG
>VBSM01001044.1:19321927-19353131 GCA_008086735.1 Cheirogaleus medius | reverse complement strand
AAAAAAAAAAAAAAGTGAATGGTGAAAAAGTCCCTATGTTCCTGGAAAGTAAGAGGCATGTCGGATATGTCCTTTGCATCTGTACATGCTATAGGGGCTAAGTATGTGTATCTTAATTTAGAGAAAATGTAAGTAGTAGATATTTTTTAAATTGGTGGTTGTATATATTTTACTTCCAGAAAGTACTTGTTTGTACATTAAATATTTTGCTGAAAAGCTTTGAAAACTGTATTCCATTAAGATTCATCTTAAAGAATAGAGTGGAAATAATCAATATTTATTAACATCCACTGAGTACCACAAAGGTTTAATGCTTTCTGTATATTTTCTGATTCATATTCACAACATGTCTATTAGATTTCATATCCTCTCTTTTACAAATGAGGAAATGGAAACAGAAATGGGTTTAAATTAAAGTCACAAGATCAACAATAATAGAGTGAGATTTTATATCAGTTCTGAATAATTTAATAAGCCTATGGCTATTCTATTAATTCTCATAAATATGGAATTAATATTGAGCAAAATAATTACTCCACAAATATTATAAAATATTAACAATTTTTTAAAGTGTGAAAAAGCAATATGATTTATTTTTAGTAAACTCTTCCCTAGGAAAGTACGTGTTTACCTTTAACAAATTTCTCTAACACATTTGATACTACTTTTGCTATTAGTTATCTTTTCTGTCACTTGTTCCAACAGGTACAGAGCTAGTTATTGAAAACTTATCCTGGAAAGATTTGTCTTGATAGGAAATTACTTTTATTTCAAATAAAGTTCAAATTGTTCAAGTTTCTCAGGGGGCATGGTCTATTGGGTAAAATGTGAGGATATTATCTTTAGAAATTAGGTAATTTCTATTATGGAGGATATATTTATTTGTAATTTAAAACTATTATCATATATCTCCTTTTCCACAGCAAATGTGTGCTTCACCAAGTTTCTTTATGAACATTTCTTTCTATCCTTAATCTATGGATAAGGATATGCATTCTCAGTATAAAGGAAGGGGAAAGTAATGCTCATGATGTGGTAATGGTTTTAACATTTCATTTGTTCTAACTGGTACCACCCTGAAGATTGCAATGGATAAAAGATGATAAATTTAAAAAGTGAAACAATGCCAAGGAAGATAATTAATAAAGGGCGAAGGGATATAAATGATTATCTTTCCAATATCCAATTTGAGAATAATTCTCAATTTACTTAAGAATCCATATTGTAAGCAATATTATTATTATATTTAGAGGTAAATGATTGGTAATCACTGAAGTTTTAAGTTTATGGATGCTAAGCATCAAAAATAACAGATATGCTTTCCTACACATGTCTGTAATTTATTCTTACCTAGAAAAGATAAATAGAAAGACAGACAGATGAAATCAATGATATATAAACAGATAATAGATATCTCATAATTTTGATGATCAGGAGATGGTAATATTTCAAAGCCTAGAGATTTCCCAGCATTCATTCATATACCTGAAGATGATTTTTTTAATAAAGAGAACTCAGTGCTTTTATTTTTTATTAATTATTTTTTATTTATAGTTGACACATCATAGTTGTGCATAATTATGGAGTATACTGTGACATTTCAATGCATGTATACATTGTATAATGATCAAATCAAGATAATTACCATATCTATCACTTTAAATATTTATCATTCCTTTGTGGTGATAACATTCAAAATCTTCTTTTCTAGCTATCTTGAAATATACACTATATTGCCACTTGCCCTAGTCATCCTACTGTATATAGAGCACCAGAACATAGTCTTCCCATCAGCTGTAACTTTGTACCCCTTGATTAACCTCTCCTGTTCCTCTCCTCCATAATCCCCCCAGTCCTCTAGTAACCACTGTTCTACTCTTCACCTCTATAAAATCAGCTGTTTTAGATTCCACATATGAGTGAGAACATGTAGTGTTGTCTTTCTGTGACTGGTTTGTTTCACTTAACATAATGTCCTCCAGGTTCATTGGTGTAACTGCAAAGCATAACATTTCATTCTCTTTTGTGGCTGAATACTATTTCATTACATCTATACACCATATTTTCTTTATTCGTTTATCTGTAGATGGGCATTTAGGTTGATTTTACTTGTTGGCTAATGTGAATAGTGCTGCAATATACGTGGGAGTGCAGATATCTCTTCCACATACTAATTTCATTTCTTTTGGATGTATACCCAATAATGGAATTGCTAGATCATATAGTAGTTCTATTTTTAATTTTTTGAGAAACCTCCATCCTGTTTTTCATAATGGCTGTAGTAATTTATATACCCACCAACAGTCGAAGGTGTTCCCCTTTTTCCACATCCTCAGCAGCATTTGACATTTTTTGTCTTTTTGATAATATTAATAGCTATTCTGACTGGAGTGGGGTGATATCTCACATGGTTTTCATTCACATTTCCCTGACAGAGATGTCAGGCATATTTTCTTATATCTGTTGGCCATTTGTATATCTTCTTTTGAGAAATGGCTGTTCGGGTCTTTTTCCCATTTCTAAATCACATTACTCATTTATTTTCTATTGAGTTGTTTGAGTTCTTTATATTAATACATTCAGGATATTAATACCTTGTCAAAAGCATAGTTTGCAAGTACTTTCTCCCATTCTGTAGGTTTTCCCTTCACTGTATTGATTTTTTGTTTCCTTGTTATTGAAGAATTTTGCTTTGATGTAAAAATTATCTATTTTTGTCTGTGCTGCCTGTGTTTCTGCGTCTAATTCAAAAAATCCTTGCACAGTCCAATTTCATGGAGTCTTCCCCCTATGTTTTCTTCTAGTAATTTTATAGTTTGGGGTCTTACATTTAATTTTTTAATCCCTTTAGAGTTGCTTTAGAGAGAGGGGTCTAGTTTCACTATTCCCTATGTGAATATCCAGTTTCCCCAGCACCATTTATTAAAGATACTATCCTTTCCCCAATATGTGCTCTTGGCATCTTTGTTGAAAATCGGTTAGCTATAAATGCATAGATTTATTTCTGACCTCTCTATTCTGTTCCATTGGTCTATGTGTCTGTTTTTATGACAATACCAGGCTGTTTAGGTTACTATATCTTCTAGTATGTTATTAAATGAGGTAGTGTGATGCCTCCAGCTTTGTTCTTTTGACTTGATTCCATTTGTTATTTGGGGTCATTTGCATTTCTATAAGAATTTGAGGATTTATTTCTGTATCTGTAAAGAATGTCATTGGTATTTTAATAGTGATTGCTTGAATCTGCGTATTGTTTGTTTAGTATTTTTTAGTGGCTTACCATATGGTCTGTCATAGAGAATGTTCCATGTGATATTGAAAAGACATGTAGTCTGCAGGTGCTGGGCAGACTGATCTGTAAATGTCTATTAGGCCCTTATGCTCTATACTGCAGTTTAAAGCTGATGTTTCCTTGTTCTTTCTAGAAGGTCTGTGCATTACTGAAAATGGAGCGTTAAAGTCCCCTATGATTATTGAATTGCAGTTGATCTCTCCCTTTACATTGTTAGTATTATCATTATATATGTAGACACTCCAGTGTTTGGGATATATATATTTATAATTGTTATATCCTTCTGCTATATTGGTAGACAAGGGCTTACTGTTGTCATTTTGTTACCTGTTTCCTACTTGTGTAACTCCTCTCTTCCTTTCTTCTTGTCTTTTTATGTGGTTAAGTGCTGTTCTCTGATAGCATGCTTTAATTCCTTGTTTTCATTTTTAGTACATTTATTATAGGTTTTTCCTTTGTGGTTACCATGAGGCAATACAAAATATCTTACAGTTACAGCAGGTAATTTTAAGCTGATGACACATTAACTTTGCTCACAAAGAAAGAAAAACTAAAAAAGTGTACACTTTACACACACCTATGTTTTTAATTTTGATGTCTCAAATTACATCATTTTATACTGCCTATCACTTAACAAATTGTCATAGCTATTACTCTGTTTCATAGAATTATATTTTTTGGTCCTTATACTAAAGATATGAGTAATTTAGACACAATTACATTATTAGTGTATTCTAAATTTTTCTGTATACTTATTTTTATTAGTGAGTTTTATTTTTTAAAATTTTTTTGTTGCACTCTAGTGTCCTTTTCTTTAAGATAGAAGAATTTCCTTTAGATTCCAGATTTTTTCCCTAATCAATTAAGTTTGCTAAATGAATTTCATTTAATTGTAGATATTAATTATATAAGTTATGTGCCTGGTTTTGTATACAAATCATCAGGCCAGATATTTATTACATTACCTTTCTATCTAGTTTCTGTCTAAAAGATTGTCCCTACATGGAGTAGTAAGCTAAAAAATTGGTTTTATGATGCTTACTAGAAGAAATACAGAGAAATTGTAATGTTGCATAATGCCATTTGTACCAAATTTCAAAATCATTTCACCACCTTCTTTCTAAGTGTATTACCTAATTTTTAGTTATTTAGTGTACTAGTAAGTGGATCCCCATTCAGATTCTTATTATAGGGCTAGTGCAACAGGTGACTAGTTACCAGGAGACACAGCAATCTTTTTAGCTTTTCCACTCCTCATCCTTATTTCCTTATTCTCTTCTTGTGAGAGAACCCACTCAATAAAGTAAATAAACAATTTGCAAAATAATCCCATCTCTGGCTCTGTTTCTTGGAAAGCCAATTATAGGCAGTTAGCTTCTCTGTTGGACATAATACCATGCATATAGGCCCAAAATTTTCTTCACATGTTATACATTTTAATCTGAGACATAAATGATTAATTTTAATATGAACACAAAATTCTAAAAATTAAGGATCTTCCTCATCCCAGTAACTAATAATTTAATCTTCCCTCTAGGTTATTTTAGAGGATACACTGAATAGAATGGATGGAGCAAATCAGTCCGTAGTGTCTGAATTTGTGCTTCTGGGACTTTGTCATTCTTGGAATATTCAACTCTTACTCTTAATAATATTCTTTATGCTTTACCTGATCATTGTATCTGGAAATATTGGCATTGTGATCTTAATCATCACTGATTCCCATCTCTATTCTCCCATGTACTTCTTTTTGGCCAACCTGTCCTTCGTTGATATGTGGCTCTCCTCAGTCACCACTCCTAAGATGATCACAGACTTTCTCAGGGAGAGAAAGACCATTCGTTTTGGAAGCTGCATGTCCCAGATCTTCTTTTCTCATTTTATTGCAGCATATGAGATGGTGCTACTGGTAATAATGGCCTATGACCGCTATGTGGCAATCTGTAAACCACTCCACTACTCCACCATTATGAGTCTCCAAAAGAGCATTGGGCTGGTGGTGACTTCCTGGACCATTGGCTTTGTGCATTCCATGAGTCAAGTGGTTGTAATTGTTCAGCTGCCATTCTGTGGTCCCAGGGACATAGATAGCTTCTTCTGTGATGCACCACTGGTAATCAAGCTTGCCTG
Organism: Cheirogaleus medius; assembly: GCA_008086735.1. NCBI lineage: Eukaryota > Metazoa > Chordata > Mammalia > Primates > Cheirogaleidae > Cheirogaleus > Cheirogaleus medius. The sequence goes on along the minus strand of VBSM01001044.1, from coordinate 19,347,709 downwards.
CATGGATTCCTATAATTTGGAAATTTTCATGAAGGTTCACTGTGGGGTTGTGGGCATAACCTGCCTTATTCTGTTGCTGATATCCTACACATATATTCTTCTCACTGTCCAACAAAGCTCTAAGACTGGGGCATCTAAGGCACTCTCTACCTGCACTGCCCACATCACAGTGGTGGTGCTCTTCTTTGGGCCCTGCATCTTCATCTATGTGTGGCCACTCAGCATCACCTGGATGGACAAATTTCTTGCTGTGTTCTACTCTGTTATTACACCTCTCCTAAATCCAGCCATTTATACCCTGAGAAATAAAGAGATGAAAAATGCTATGAAGAGGTTCAGAAGCTATTACAGAGATTCCAATGTTAATATTTAATGCTCAGAATCTTCAATGTGAATATTTGAGATTGACTATATTTACCTTGTAAAATAGATTGGGAATTCCAGGCATTTAATTTATGTCTGCATTTTATTCTTGGCTCCAGATACAAAAACCGGGTTAATAAAATTCAGGGAATTTCAACATTTCCTAATCACCTAGCAGAACACCATTAAAAATTGTTCTGAAATACAAACACTAATAATCCTTCATTATGAGAAAATTATCAAATCATTTTTCCTCTGCCTTTAACTGCATTAAAGAAAATCCTGTAATATTCAACAAAGCCATGCATCTATTTTGATGGATTGCATCTAAATGAACTTTTATTTTGAATTTTCTCTGAAACCCATTGGGAAAAATAGTGTTTTTATAGCATTGACACCTTCCTCTAATCTTCACTTGCCTTTTGTCTAAAGGCAAATTATTATCATTTTGTTCTTAGTATAGCTTCCTACCCAAATGCTAATGGAGAAAAAATAAAGGTTGATATAAAAGTGGTAAATTACATAACAAGTATCAATGGAGGTAATTCTCTGCTTGGATTTCTTTAACTTAATAAAAGGTAAAATAAAAATAAAATAAAATAAACCCTGATGATATTTCCTTAGTCATCTCGGTCTTCAAGACTATTGTTTATACTTTAAATTATTAACCATTTTTATAAAAGTTTAGAAATGTAAACAAAGACCATGATTTACCTGGTTATTTATTAAAACTATAATGCATGGTATACTGGTTAATATATAATAGACACTCACAATATTTGAATAAATCAATAGAAGACAATTTTTTTTCATTCAAATGTCTAACATTTATTTGTCAAGGTGTATATAAAAAAACTTTTTTGGCATTTAAAAATGATCATATCGCCTGCCTCCCAGAGATAAGTTTGGAGATGACCAGAGTGCTAGCATTCTTCGATACAGACTCTTCCTCCCTCTCCCTTCCCCCATCCATGGCCACCAGGAGAGATGAATGAGGCACCACAACAAGGCTTCCACAGAGAGCAGGGCTTAGACCTTTACTCTTGGGGTCCTGCAGCAGACTGAGGGGTGTTTACACTGAGTGCTCCCGGCTCTCTGGCCCTCCCTGGTGCTGCTTGCACAGTGGCTCCATCATAGCAGGGCACACCAGAGACAGAGGGACATTGACCCTGCTTAGGCACTCTGTGGGTGACTCTAGACCAGGGCACTTCTCCCTGGTATGGTCAGGGATTGACCTTCTTGGCCCCGGGAGGTGAGGGAGCCCATGTTGGCAGATTAGTGGCGAGAATGCAGTGTGGGTCCTAGCTGCAAAATGTTCATGGGACACCCTTTCCCCAAAAGAAGGCCACACTCTCACCTTAGGCTGGCATTCTCAGCAGGGAACATTCCGGCCCACAGCACAGTTAGGAGAAAGCTAGGGATGCGCTGGCTTGGGTGGGGGAGACCATGGAGCAGAAGAAGCAGGAGAGGCACAAGGCCCACTGCAGACTGCCAGTTTATGACCCTCAGACATACCTGCCTCCACAAGCAGACTCTCTGGATGGGTGGGACCACTTTAGCCCCTCCTTTGTGGCTCTGCCCAGAAGATGGGAGCAGATCTTTGACCCCTGCCAACACAGCTACCTTGCCAGCTTTTTGAAGTCTGAGGGCAAGCTTACCCAACCCAGCCCCACCAAGCTTCAATTTACTCACAGAAGCCCCAAAACCATGAGCTTCAATAATATGCTGTGATATATATGGCTTCTTGTTGTCCTTGTCCTCCTCCTTATACTTCTCTTATGGTTCTACCAATGTCTCCACAACCCAGATTACATATCAGGCTGGTCCTCTTTTTGTCTATACTGGGAAGTCTTTAATAAATATCCTGCTTTCCAGATTCCCCACCACAAGCATTCTACAACATCCCTATTTGCCTACAGTCCAAGAGGCCCTCCAACTTCTCGCAACTGTGTCCTCATATCCTTGAACTAAGAGTGAAGCCTTTATTATTCTTGCAATAATTGGAATAATATCTGAATTTGTTGCTAGCACAGCTGACTTACTTAATGCAATCTTTTCAGTGGGAATACTATCTTTAAAAATAAGCCAACTGGCCATAGAAATAGCCCAACAGATTGCTGTATTGCAACAACAAATAAATTCCCTGTCATGGGTTGACTTAAAGAATAGACAGGCTCTTGATCTAACTGCCAGTCAAGGAGGCACATGTGCTATGCTAAAATATTGTTGTTTCTTTATTATTCTATCAGAAAAATACAAACTAACCTTCAAGACATTTTAAAAAGGGCTAATACACTTCACAAACAAGGACCTTCTGATGGATTAGACTGGAGGGATTTTAAACTCCATGTGTGGCCATGGTTTTCTTGGTTAATATCTCTTTTAGGACACCTAATGACTCTGCTTTTAACACTCATTTTCAGACCCTACATTCTCCACTATTTAATAGCATTCATACAAAAACAAATTTGAGCCCTTACTGTTTCTTTCCAATGTGATTATTATGCCACCTCTACTCTAACATTTAAGACTGTCTGTTTTCAGCCACTCCCCCTTAACAACCCTTAACTGGACTCTCAGGCATGGACAACTCTATGACCCAAAGTCAGCAGGAAGCAGTTACAAAAGAACAGACTGTCATGCAAACACCCCAGTTTCTGAGTCTATTGTTAAGAATATCAATTCTAACCAAAAAAGGGGGACATGAAAGGACGACCTTGCTAATAAACTAACAGAGAAAAAGGGGGAAATCACAGCACATAACTGCTCCTTCATTTGCTTAACTACCTATGGCTTAACTTGTTTTTAAGAGTTTGTTTTAACAGCACTTGAAGAGGACTGAGCAGACAGCATGGGAGAGACCCTCCCACACATCCACCAGAGCACATACCAAAAGGACTGACAAAGCTAGCCTAGCAGAGAAAAGAAACAAACACAGCTGTTATCATTTTGCAGCAATAACTGCTTTTCTTTAAGCGTTTACAACCCCAATAAAAGCCCAAACCCCTTAGCCTTGGGCAGCACTTGTTTGTCTCTTTCATGCCACGCACTTTCCTCTCTTTGAAAGTAACATAAAATTCTTTCTTTAAAACTATCATTATCTTTGTGTCAAGAATTCTTTCTCAGCCCCTGCTGTACGTTCTCACCCTAACAACCTTTATCTTATCTGTAAGGTTGTAAGTAAAGTTCCCTCTTTCATTCCTGATTCTGATAAATTGGTTTATTCTCTCTCTCCCATCTCCCCTCAGTGTGCGTGTGTGTGTGTGTGTGTGTGTCAGTGTTTTTCATACATATGTCTTATTTGGTCACTCTACTAAGAAGTTTATGGATTTTATTGATCTTCTCAAAGAATGAGCTTTGGATTTCCTTTATTTTCTCTGTTTAATTTTATTATTTCTGCTCTCATCTGTATTATTTCCTTCTTTCTGCTTGTTTTGGATTTACTTTGCTCTTTTTTCCAGTTTTTTTTTCTTTCCCTTCAGCACCGTCCTTCAGGACCACACCCATACTACTAACCATAACTAATACTTGGAAATCATACTTTACTTACTTAGAAATGTAAGGCTGTAGTGTTTCACTACTAGTTGCTTCTAATTGCTGCTCCTAATTTGCTGTAATGCAAAACCATCAGCATACTCAGGCCCAAGTTCTTACTTGTCAGTGTTCTCTTTATAAGGAATTCCCCATGTACCCATAGATGTACAATGAGGGAGAGAAGGCAACATGACAGGAGTAGTTGTTGAAAGAGTTGAGCCATATGCTAGTGCAACTTCTTTATGCCTCTGAAACTGCTAAGCTCAGTCTCTTATACAGCATTTTCACCTGATGATAGAATGCTGTTTTTGCATCTCGATTTTACGGCTTGAAGAGTGAAATAGGACCCAAGTCATGTTTAGTACTTTAGGTCACACAATCACCTGATGTCCAACTCTAGGTATTTAGTATCTACAGGAACACATTAGGATGCTAACCATTGGACCTCCAGAAAAGTCTTTATGGTGGTTCATCACCCACTATCTGGTTAGATATATCTAAAGCATCCAAAATACTTCATTTTTCCTGATCATTGGATCCAATGAGAATAACCACAATAAAGTAGTTGATCAACATAATGTTTTTAGAAGGTTAAGATATTTGTTATTTAGTGGGAGAATTTTATGGTAAATGAATTATATCTCAATAAAAATAAATATACATATTAATTATTCTCTGATAACAGTTCAAGTAAGAGATGTGTACCATCAAGATAAGAAATACAAGTATAAGGATATCCCCCTGATATAATCATAAGAAATTTTACTAATTATATTAATTTAACCTTAGAAAAACTCTCTTAATGTAATACAGAGAAGAAATATTTGACAAAGAGAAGATACCCATCTTCCTACTACCTGGTTCCACATAAATAATGTAGACAGTGATTGTGTGATTATTTTCTAAATTATGAATGCAATGATTATTCAGGGGAGAAAAAAAAATCTCCACGCAGGTTCCTTCTACCCCTTATTTTTCTTCCAACTCTTCCCATCTCCTATGACTCTGCATTGTTCAAATTATATTTAGAGTATCACATTTAGTGCATATAATCTAAGTCCATTCAGGGAGAGTAAGGAAACTTAGAACCAAAATCTTACTGGTAAAGGTAAGTATACAGTCAAATTGATAAAACTTTAATACTCTAATGGTGTTGTATAAATCACATTTACTCCAGTGTAAAATTTAAATGACAAAAGTATTAAAAGTAACTATAGCTACAATAATTTGTTAATGGATATGCAAAATAAAAAGAAGTAAATTGAGACACTAAAACTTAAAATATGAGGGGACATGACTAGTAGTTATCAGCATAAGGTAGACTTATAACTATTAGATATTTTATATAAGTCCAATGATAATCACAAAGCAAAAATATAAAGAAGGTACACAAAATACAAACGCAAAGGAATCAAAGCATACCACTGTAGAAAATCTTAAAATAACAAAGACAGCAAAAAAGGAAGAAAGGAACAAATTAACTGCAAAAGAGTCAAAACACAATTAACAAAATGGCAATACTGAGTTCTTACCTATCAATAATTATCTTAAATATAAATGGTATAAATTCTACAATCAAAAGACAAAGACTGGTTAAATGAATTAAAAGAAATAAAAAACAAGATCTAACTATATACTACCCAAAGAAACTTGTTTTACCTTTAAGAACACACATAGGCTGAAACAAAAGGAACCAAAATATTCCATGAAAATGAAAACCAATAGAGAGCAGGGGTAGTTATATCAGAAAACATAGATTGTCAGTAAAGATGGCAATAAGAGACAAAGTATATCTTTATATAATGATAAAAAGATCAATTCAACAAAAGGATATAACAATTTTAAATATAATATATATGCATTAAACATCAGAGGACCTACATATAAAACAAATATTATAAGATCTGAAGGAAGAAATAGATAACAATACAATAATAATAAAGAACTTCTATACTTTACTTTCATTAATGGATAAATTATCCAGGCAGAAAAATCAACAAGAAAACATTGAACTTGAGCTACACTTCAGACCAAATAGAAGTAATAGCCATATACTGAACATTCCCTCCAACATCAACAGAATACACACTCCACTCAAGTGCCCACAGAACATTCTCCAGTTTGAAAGCATCTCTCAACCCACACACACATAGATCCACTGAAGGGTGAAGGTTCAGGAGCACAGCGATGTAAGTACAATCTCTGATCAAACGCTGCTGAAAAATAACCTACTATAAACTAGGGGCAACTTTTAGGAAGCCAGCATTAAAAAAAATTTTATCCCAAGAAGTCTGGAAAACTATATGCATGCTTAATTTCAGACATGATGCCATTTCTTTCTAAGCAATGTCCTTAATTTCACAAGTTTCAGAAATTAAATTGTAATATCGCAACCCACAAAATTAGATTTTATGGTTAATTACAGCGTGATTACTTCTGTAGCTATAATAAAGAAGATTTTACATAAAGATTGTCAGAGAATTTTTCTTGTTCACAAATTATGACTTGAAATGAATGTGTAAAGATCTGAGCTTGTCACTTTCTTTTGTAAGCTTCAGAAGAATCAATCACATACCACACTGTTTATAATCATCATTACTGCCCAAATGGTGAAGTACCATAGGCACTTGCTTCATTTGGCACTTTAATACAATCATCACAGTTATTCATGATGCTGATGCTCAATAATAATGAGATTATTAGCATCCCATTTCACCTTGGCAAGGAGTGCAGCACTGTATTCAGTCCCAAGGACAAAACCAAACAAATTCCAAAACCCCATATTTGAGAATATGTGTTCTAGGACCAATAATATTACAAATTTATATGTAGTCAGGGTTCAGTTGGGAGAAAGAAACTTCACCACTGGTTTTATAAATCAGTATCATTTAGAGATGCTAAATGAGATATTAAAGAAATTAAAATATTTTTTTAAAAATACTAAGAGATCATTAAAAAAGAAACTGAAGGAAAACATTACCAACTCTAAGACTACAGAAATAAAAGGAAGAGTTTGGTGTTTTTAAAACCTAGAAGATTAGAGAGGGGCCTCATGAAATTCAGACCTATAAAAAGATAGCAGTAGCTGGTGCTAATATGTTAGGGAAGAAGCATAAGTTCTCTAAGGTACCTTCTGTAAAATACCACTTCATTCTCATGATATGTTAAGGATTAAATGCATAATTTGAATAAAATTCTTAATACTGTCTTACACTTTATAAATGCACATACTACAAAATTTCTCAAAGAATATACATCATTCTTAGGATAAAATTTAAAATGTGATGTTTGCTAAGAACAAACGGACCTACAGGATATGGTTTCTATCTGCTACTTTCTTCACATACCGCCCTCCTTTTTATTTTATTTATTTATTTATTTATTTATTTAGACAGAATCTCACTCTGTTACCCAGGCTAGTGTGCTGTGACATCAACCTCGCTCACAGCATCCTCAAACTCCTGGGCTCAAGCAAGCCTCCTTCCTCAACCTCCCGAGTAGCTGGGACTACAAGCTTGCACCATCATGCCCAGCTAATTATATATATATATGTATATATATTTTTTAGTTGTCCAGCTAATTTCTATTTTTTTTTTAATAGAGATGGGGTCTCGCTCTTACTCAGGTTGGTCTCGAACTCCTGAGCTCAAACGATCCTCCTGCCTCGGCCTCCCAGAGTGCTAGGATTACAGGCGTGAGCCACCACACTCGGCCCCACCCTCTTTAAAATCTCAGTTTCCCCAGGCTATAATGAAAAAAAATCCATGATATAGTCATAGAAATATACACTATGCAACCAAAGAATGAATTTGTTAGTAATAACAGTCCTTTCTTCCTTCCTTCCTTTTTCTTTCTTCCTTTATTATAGGCAATGATTTCCTTAAAATGACACCAGAGTCACAATCAACAAAAACGAATTGATGAGTTAAACTTTATTAAAACTAAAAATGTTTTTGCATCCAAGGACACAATCAAGAAAGGGAAAAGATAATCCACAGATGGGAGAAAATATTTATAAATCATATATCTGATAAGTTTCTTACACTGAATTGAATGGTGGTTCTCAAAAAGGTATGTCTATGTACTTTTAAAATTGTGAATGTGACCTTATTTTGAAAAAGGGTCTTTGCAGATGTAATTGGATATTGAGATGATAGTATCCTAGAGAAACTCAGAGGACCCTAAATGCAATGACAAGCATCCTTATAAGAGACACAAGAGAAGACAAGAATACAGAGAAGAAGGCCATGAATATCCAAAGGAGGAGGTTGAAGTTATGCAGCCACAAGCTAAGAAGCATCTGGAGTCACCAGGACTTCACCCCCAGAGCCTTCGAAGGGAGCCTGGCCCTGCCAACACCAGACTTCTAGCCTCCAGAAATGGAAATAATTCACCATGATCAAGTGGGTTTCATCCCAGGTATGCAAGGAGGATTCAACCTATACAAATCAATAAATGTGATTAACTACATAAACAGAATTAAAAACAAAAGACTAGATAAAAAGGGTCAATATCACAGACCAACGTGCTTGACATTGTTGGGGTTTACACATTTTACACCATCCAGTAGCTGAATAAAATGCCATTTTGATTTTTCTTTTTATGTTGTTTCTGCTTAAATATCATCAAAAGGCATGACTCACCCAAAAAAAGATCATTTTAATTTGTCATCATTAAAACAGTAGAATGAATTAATGTGCTTATGTGCCAAACTGAGCAATGAGACACTATCAGTTTCAAAACTTGTTGCAATCACTGCTAACAAGTACCCGGTAAGTACTTACCATGTACTTGTTAGCAGTGAATGCAGGGATGTACTCTCCTACATCAATGGCAGAAATACAAATTATAATGATTTTCTTGGAAGACTATTGGGAAATATACGTAAAAAAAAAGAACAACTTTAAAATGTGCATACCTTTGACCTAGAAAATAATTCCACTTATTGTTTTTAGTCTGGAAAAATAATCATAGATGTATGTAAAGATCTATCTACAAGGATGTTCATCTCAATTTTATAAATAATGACAAGTTGGATACAACCTTAATGTTTAACTGTAGCTGCTAAAAATCATGTTTTAGAAGAATATTTAATAATGTAGTAAGTACATTGTAAATTCAAAAGAAAAAATTTGTCTAGTATAATTCCAATTTGTAAAAATAATTTATTTGTATATTTATATATGCATAAAAATACATGCTTCATGTTAACTGTGAAAAAAATACTTGTTGAAATCAGTTCATAATATAAAAACATTTATCCATAAGGTAGTTGGTTTTAAGTTCTTTTTCTGAGGCCTTAGACAGTTCTAAGTCATTCTGGGTAAATTTTATAATGTATTTTTTAATGTTTTAATAGACTTCACTTTTTAGAGCAATATTAGGTTCATAGTAAAATTAAACAGAAAGTACACAGAGCCCCCACATACCCCTAACCCTGCATACAAACAACTTTCTCCACTATCAATATTCCACATCACAGTAGTACATTTGTTACAATAAAGAACCTTACTATAACACATCATTATCACTCAGAGTCCATAGTTTACATTAGGGTTTACTTTTAGTTTTGTAAATTCTGTGGGTTTTGACAAATGTATAATCACATGTATCCGCCATTTCACTACCATATTGAGTAGTTTCACTGACCTAAAAATCCTTTGTTCTTGATTATTTATCCCTTCATGTCCCCTAATTTCTGGAAACCAGTGATCTTTTTACTGTCTCCATGGTTTTGCCTTTTCTAGAATGTCATATACTTGGAATAATACTTTATGTAGCCTTTTCATATTGACTCCTTTCACTTAGTAATAAGTATTTAAGGTACTCCCATGACTTTTCATGCCTTAATAACTCACTTCTTTTTATTCCTGAATAATATTCCTACATCTGAATGTAACAAGATTATTTATCTACTCACCTATTGAAAGACATCCTGGTTGTTTCCACGATTTGGTAATAATGAAAGAAGATGCTCTATATGTTTGTGTGCTAGTTTTTATGTGGACATAAATATTCAACTTATTTGGATAAATACCAAGATGAATGGTAAGGGTATGTTTAGTTTTATAAGAAATTGCTAAACTATCTTACAAAGTGGTTGTACCATTTCGCATTCCCACTAGCAACGAAAGAAAGTTCCTATTGCTCCACGTCCTTCACAGCATTTGTTGTTGTCAGTGTTATGCATGTTTTGTTTGTTCTAATAGGTATATAGTGGTATCTCATTGTTGTTTTAATTTGTAATTCTCTAATGATTTATGTTTTTTGAGTATCTTTTCATATTCTTATTTTCCATCTGTGTATCTTCTTTGGAGAATGATCTATTTAGGTCAGATCATTTATCTTCTCATTCCTGAGTTTTAAGAGTTCTTTGTATATTCTTCTTCATTGGATATGTTTTTGGAAATGTAATCCATTGTAAATGTAAACTATTGTAAATGGTATTGTCTTTTTAACTTCAAATTCCACTTCTTCATTGCTGGTATATAGAAAAGAATTAGACTTTTATATATTGACAGTGTATCCTGAAACCTTGCTATAATCACACATTAGTTCCAGGAGCTCGCCATACATTTTATTCTCATTGACCTCACAATATTTTCTTATTCTATTGTGATTCCTTACTTTGTGCATAGGATTTTTTAGAGTGTAATATATATTTTCCAGACATTTGGCTATAACTCAATTAACTATATTACTGAGTTCCAAATTAATTCCACAGTGATCTTGAGACATTCACTGTATGATTTCAATCCTTTAAGACTTCCTTTTTGGATCAGAATAGTGTCTATTTTGGTAAATGTTCTATCTCGGTAAGCATTCTACCTCCCTTGCAAAAGGATGCATATTCTGCAGTTGATGCCCAAGTATGATTTTATTTTAAAAATATATCATTTGATGTTAGTATTTGTATGTCAAAACATATTAAATTGGACGCATTTAATATGAGCAGCTTATTATATGTCACTTGCACCTTAACAAAGTTGTCTTAAAATCTAAAAGGTCAAAATAAATGTATTTTAAACTAACAATTAGGTATTTTTGTTAAAACCTAAAGATATCAATTTGACATTCAGTATATAACTGTCAGGACCTCATATAATCATAGAACATATTGAAATACTTTAGTCATCAGACCAAGATTATCTGCCTATTTAGACATATTTGACATGCATTAGGGCAGTCCCTCCATATTATGATTTTTTGTTGGTGGTATCACACTGGTCAAAATATGAATTCTTTTGCAACTGGAACTAAAACCTTAATTAAATCTGATTACATGGATAGAGTTACAGATTAAGATTTCAGAACAACTCCTTAGTACTTATAGGTCAAATAAAGAATAATTTTTAAAACTTCACTCATTTTTTAAATTTTTATTGTTAATTATAGTAGTTGTATATATTTATGGGGTACATGTGATATTTTGATACAAGTATGCAATGCATAACAATCAGATCTGAGTAATTAAGGTATCTACCATCTAAGCATTTATCATCATTTATCATTTCTTTGTGTTAAGAACATCCAATTCCACTCTATTAGTTATTTGCAATAACATGGATGGAACTGGAAGACATTATGTTAAGTGAAATTATCTAGGTGTAGAAAAACAAATATTGCATGTCTTCACTAATATATGAGAGGTAGAAACAAACAAAAAAACAAAATTGGACTCATGTAGATAGAGAATAGAATGATGGCTACCAGAGCTTGGGAAGGGCATTGGGAAAGGGGGGATATATTTGGAATGGTTAATGGATACAAAAATGCAGTAAAGTAGGAGGGATAAGATCTAATGTCTGGTAGCATAATGCGGTGACTATAATCAATATTAATTTATTGTATATTTCAAAACTTCACAAAATTTTAATGCTGGGCTGATTTATATAAGGTTTACTTGCCTCCCTATTCTGATTTTCAGATTATGCAACACTTGCTATATCACTCGTAACAAAGAAGTCCGCAAGAGATGACCAAGATAATTATCTCCATGATTGTTATTCTTTCTAGAACATAGAATAAGGAAGTTTTACACAAGGGACACCTCGAGATGGTGAATATATGTCAGGTTGAGGGAAAGCACTTCCACAGATAACAGTCTCCACCTAACAATGGATGTCATTTCAGGAACACATCAGAAGAGAAGACTGATCTTAGAGATAATGTGTTTTTAGTAAGTCATCTCATCTCTATTTTTAAAGATAATTTTGTGTATCTGTTTCCTGCATGTCCACCATGCTTGAGTTTGAGAATGGCTGGTTAGCTTCTGACATTTTCATAAGGCAGTACACAAATTTTCTCCTCCTATCCTATTCCTGCTAGAATTGCTATGGTCTCTTTAACAACAGTGCACACACCACCAAAATGCACTGTCTTAGAGATGCTTTCAGGTCTGTTAGGGAAATCACGGTTCTTTGATGTTTAGTTGATGTGAGTAGTTTCCAGTTATCATTATTCAAATGATTCATTTCATATAAAAGAATAACATTTTTCATGCCAGGAAGAGCATTGTATGGAAGATAACCTTTAGCATAGAGACAGAAGTAAAAAGAGTCATATATAAGTGAGAAGCGATATTACTACAGACATAAGATTAAAACCCATATCTGGGGAAAAGCATGAACTATGGAAGGAAATGGAGTTTCTCCCTTTATATGTCGCCAGTGTATATCTCAGACAATCTATTAAATTCTCTGAGGACAAGATTTGCTTTGTAAAAACACAAATATTGAGAAAAAAATTTAAGAGTTATTATAGAGAAGAATCTTTATAGAAGAATATTGCATCCAGAAAGAGATGAAAATGTATTGTATTATATTTATTTTTAATTGACAATAATTTTATATGAGTACAATATGATGTTTTGATATATGTATATGATGACATGTGCATCACCTCACTTATCATTATCTGTAGTGAGACATTTGAACTCTTAGGAATTTTAAAATATACATACATTTTTATTAACATAGTCACCATACTGTTCAATAGATCAATAAACCTAAAATATTTTATAGCTCTTAAAAGAGCAATTCAATTTGTCTTCCTTCACTAACTTTTCAATTTAATAAATCCCAAAATTATCCTTACTCCAGTTTGTGAAAATTCTCTCCAAGGTAAAGTCAAGAATTCCAAAGATGCTTTAATAGAAAGACCTATAGCCTCTTGTAGCTCCTCTTAAAAAATTAATAACCCTCCCAGGCAAGGGCTAAGTGAATGGTGAAAAAGTCCTTATGTTCCTGGAAAGCAAGAGGCGTGTCTGAAGTGTCCTTTGCATCTGTACTTTCTATAGTGTCTAAGTATGTGTATGTTAATTTAGAAAAAATGTAAGTAGTAGTTATTTTTTAAAAGGTGACTGTATATATTTTACTTACAGAGAGTACTTGGGTATACATGAAATATTTTGTCAAAAAGCTTTGGAAACTGTATTGCTTTAAGATTTACCATAAAGAACAGAGAGGGGAAATAATTAATATTAATTAACATCCACTGAGTACCACCAAAGTTTAACGATCTCTCTATATTTTCTGATTCATATTCACAACATGTCTATTATATTTCATGTCCTCTCTTTTACAAATGAGGAAATGGAAGCAGAAATATGTTTAGATCAAAGTCACAAGATCAACAATAATGGAGTGAAATTTTATATCAGGTCTGATTAATTTAAAAGCCTATGGCTATTTTACTAATTCTCATAAATATGGAATTAATATTGAGTAAAATACTCTACAAATATTATAAAATATTAACAACTTTTTTAAATGAGAAAAAATCCATATGATTTCTATTTGATAAATTCTCCCCTAGGAAAATACATGTTCATCTTTTAACAAATTTCTCTAATACAGTTGATCTTACTCTTGCTGTTAGCTGTCTTCTCTGTCACTTATTCCAAGAGGTATAGAACTAGTTATTGAAAACTTAACTTGGAAAGATTTGCCTTGATAGGAAACTACCTTTCAAATAAAGGTCAGATTGTTCAAGCTTCTCAGGGGGCATAAATCTATTGGATAAAATATCAGGATATTACCTTTAGAAATTAGGTAATCTCTACTATGAAGGATATATTTATTTGTAACTTAAGACTATTATCATATATCTCCTTTTTGACAGCAAATGTATGCTTTACCTAATTTCTTTATGAGCATTTCTTTCTTGCTATCCTTAATCTATGGTTCTAAGTTCTCAGTATAAGGGAAGGAGAAAGTAGTGCTCATGATGTGGTAATAGTTTTCGTATTTCATTTGTTCTCATTGGTACCACCCTGGAGATTTCAATGGATAAAAGATGAGAAATTTAAAAAGTGAAACAATGCCAAGGAAGATAATTAATAAAGGGGGAAGGCATGTAAGCAATTATCTTTCCAATATCCAGCTCGAGAAGAATTCTCAATTTACTTAAGAATGAATATTATAAGCTATATTATTATCATATTTGGAGATAAATGATTGGTACACTAAACACTAACAATAACAAATATACTTTCCTACGCATGTCTGTAATTTACTCTTACCTAGAGAAGATAGACAGATGAAATCAATGATAGATAAATAGAAAATAGATATCTTTAGTAATTTTGATGATCAGGACATGATGATGTTTCAAAGCCTAGAGATTTCTCAGCATTTGTTCACATAATTAAAGGTGATTTTTTTTTAGAAAGAGAGCTCAGTGCTTGTATTTTTTGTATTAATTACTTTTTATTTATAATAGACACATTATAATTGTGTATATTTATGGGGTAAACTGTGAGGTTTCAATGCATGTATAAATTATATAATGATCAAATGAGAATAATTACCATATCCATCACTTTAAATATTTATCATGCCTTTGTGGTGATAACAGTCAAAATCTTCTTTTCTAGCTATCTTGAAATATACACTACATTGCCACTTGTCATAGTCATCCAACTGTGTAATAGGACACCAGAACTTATTCTTCCTGCCAGCTGTAACTTTGTACCCCTTGATTAACCTCTCCTGTTCCTCCCCTCCATAACACCCCCAGTCCTCTAGTAACCACTGTTCTACTCTTCACCTCTATAAAATCAACTGTTTTAGATTCCACATATGAATGAGATCATGTGGTGTTCTTTCTGTGACTGGCTTATTTTTCTTAACATAATGTTCTTCAGGTTCATTGATGTAGCTGCAAAGTAAAAAATTTCATTCTCTTTTGTGGCTGAATACTATTTCATTGCATCTATACACCACATTTTCTTTATTTGTTCATCTGTGGATGGACACTTAGGTTGATTTCACTTCTTAGCTATTATGAATAGTACTGTAATATACATTGGAGTGCAGATATCTCTTCGACATACTGATTTCATTTCCTTTGGATATATACCCAATAATGGAATTTTTGGATCATATGGCAGTTCTATTTTTAATTATTTTTAATTTTTTGAGAAAACTCTATCCTATTTTTCATAATGGCTGTATTATTAATATTTTACATAACACTAACAATCCAAAGGTGTTTCCCTTTCTCTATATCCTCACCAGTATTTGGTATTTTTGTCTTTTTGATAATATTAATATCTATTCTAACTGGAGCAAGGTGGTACCTCATTGTAGTTTTGATTTACATTTCCCTGATAATTAGAGATGACAAGCACATTTTCATAAATCTGTTGGCCATTTGTATGTCTTTTGAGAAATGTCTGTTCAGGACTTTCTCCCATTTTTAAGCCAGATTATTTATTTATTTTCTATTGAGTTGTTTAAGTTCCTTATATTAATACATTCCAGATATTAATCCCTTGTCAAATGCATAGTTTGCAAATATTTTCTCCCATTCTGTAGATTGTCCCTTTGCTTTATTGATTGTCTGTTTCCTTGCTACTGAAGAATTTTAGTTTGATGTACAAATTGTGTCTTTTTACTTCTAGTAATTTTATAGTTTTGGGTCTTTTTTTTAATTTCAGAATATTATGGGTGTACAAACATTTTGGTTACATGTAATGCCTTTGCCTTGCCCAAGCCAGAGCTACAAGAGTGTCCTTCCCCCATACAGTAAACTCTGCACCCATTAGTTGTGAGTTTGCCCACCTACACCACCCCCCTCCCACCCATCCAGCACCCGATGAATATTACTTTCATGCGAGCTCCTTAGTGTTGATGAGTTAGTACCAATTTGATGGCAAGTACATGTGGTGCTTGTTTTTCCATTCTTGTGATACTTCACTTCAAAAGATGGGCTCCAGCTCCATCCAGGATAATATAAGAGGTGTAGCATGCAAATATTTTTTCCCATTCTGTAGGCTGTCTATTCGCTCTAATGATAGTTTCCTTGGCTGTGCAGAAACTTTTTAATTTATCAGGTCCCATTTATTTATTTCTGCTGCTGCTGTGATTGCTTTGGGGGTCTTCTTCATAAGTTCTTTGCCTAGGCTAATGTGTATAAGAGCTTTCCCAACATTTTCTTCTAGAATTCTTATAGTTTCATGCTTTAGGTTTAAATCTGTTATCCATAATAGGTTGATTTTTGTGAGGTGAGAGGTAGGGATCAGTTTCAATCTACTGCATGTGGTTATCCAGTTTTCCCAGCACCATTTATTGAATAGAGATTCTTTTCCCCAGTGTATATTTTCATATGTTTTGTAAAATATTAGATGAAAATATGAAGATGGTTTTATATCTGGGTTCTCAGTCCTCTTCCAAAGGCCTGTATCACTGTTCTTGTGTCAGTAACATAACATGCTGTTTTGGTTACTATAACCTTGTAGTAAAGCTTAAAGTCTGGTAGACTGATGCCTCCCAATTTGTTCTTTTTGCTTAAGATTGCTTTGGCTATACAAGGTCTCCTCTGGTTTCATACAAAGCATAGAATTATTTTTTCTAGATCTGCAAAGAATGATGATGGTATTTTGATAGGGATTGCATTAATTCTGTAGATCACTTTAGGTAGTATGGACACTTTAACAATATTAATTCTGCCAATCCATGAGCATGGAAGGGTTTTCCATCTGTTTACAACTTCTACAGTTTCTTTTCTCAGTGTTTGGTAGTTCTCTCTATATAGGTCTCTCACCTCCTTCCTTAAATATATTCCTAAGTATTTAATTTTCTTTGATGCTATTGTGAAAAGTTTTGCCTCTTTGATTTTATTTTTGGCTTGACTGTTATTGGTATATATGAATGCTAGTTTGGGGTCTACATTTAATTTTTTAATCCATTTAGAGTGAGGTCTAGATTCATTTTTCTGCACATAAATATCTGGTTTTTCCAGCAACATTTATTGAAGAGACTGTCCTTCCCTCAGTGTGTGTTCTTGGCATCTTTGTTGAAAATCAGTCGGCTATAAATGGATGGATTTATTTCTGACCTATTACATTGATCTATGTGTCTGTTTTTATGCCTGTACCAGGCTGTTCGGGTTACTATACTGTGTAGTATATTATTAAGTCAGGTAATATGATGCCTCCAACTTTGTTCTTTTAACTAAAGTTTTCATTTGCTATTTGGGGTCTTTTTCATTTCCATGTGAATTTGAAGACTTTTTTTCTATTTCTGTGAAAATGTCATTGGTATTTTAAAAGAGATTGCATTGAATCTGTATATTGCTTTGTGCAGGGATTTTCTGTGGCTTAACATATGGTCAGTCATAGAGAATGCTCCATGTGCTATTGAGAAGAACTCGTAGTCTGCAGGTGCTGAGTAGACTGTTCTATAAATGTCTATTAGGTTCATATGGTCTAGAGTGTAGTTTAACTCTGATGTTTCTTTGTTGATTTCCTGTCTAGAATGGTCTGTCCATTGCTGAAAATGGAGTGTTGAAGTCCCCTATGATTATTGAATTGCAGTTGATCTCTCCCTTTAAGTTGTTAATATTTTCTTTGTATATGGTGATGCTCCAGTCTTTGGTACATATATATTTATAATTGTTAAATCATCTTGCAGTATTGATAGACAGGGCTTACTACTGTCATTTTGTTACTTGTTGTGTAACTCCTTTCTTCCTTTCTTCCTGTCTCCTTTTGTGGTTAAGTGCTATTCTCTGATAGCACACTTTTTTTCCTTGCTTTTCATTTTAGTGTATTTATTATAGGTTTTTCCTTTGTATGCCATGAGGCATACAAAAAATATTTTACAGTTATAATAAGTAATTTTAAAGTGATGACAACTATGTTGGATCATAAAGGAAAGAAAAGGAACCAACAAAAACCTAAAAATGTCTACACTTCAACTGCACATTTTTACATTTTGATGTCTCACATTATGTTTTTATATTGCCTATTGCTTACAAAAATTATTGTAGTTATTATTATACTTAATAGTATTGTCTTTTGGTGCTCATACTAAAGATAAAATTAGTTTATACACAATTATATTACTATCATATTATAAATTTTTCTGTATACTTATTTTTACTAGTGAGTTAAATGCTTTCAGATTTTTTTTGTTGCACTCTAGTGTCCTTTTCTTTCAGATAGAAGAATTTCCTTTACTTTTCAGATTTTTACCCTAATCAATTAAGTTTGCTAAATTAATTTCATTTAATTGGGGCTATTAGTTATATAAGTTATGTGCCTGGTTTTGTATACCAATCATCATGCCAGATATTTACTATATTACCTACTATGTGGTTTCTGTCCAAAAGATTGTCCTAACATATATTGTAGAGTGATCAGCTAAAAAATTGGTTTTATGAAGTCTTATAGAAAAATTATAATGTTGAATCATGTCATTTATACCAAGTTTCAGTATCACTTCACCATCATTTTTCTAAGTGTATTACCTAATTTTTAGTTATTTAATGTGATGGTTGGTGATGTTTCCCCCCTCAAATTGTTCACAGGACAAGTAGAATGGCTAGTTTCCAGGTAACTCAAAAGGTTTTGTAGCCCTTCACCTTGTAGTCCTGATTTCCTCATTCTCTTCTTGTGAGAGTATCTTCTCAATAAAGTAAATAAATAATTTTCATAACAATCCAATCTCAACCCTCACTTCTTAGAAAGCCAATTATAGGCAGTTAGCTTCTCTGTTGGACATAATACCGTGTATATAGGGCCAAGATTTTTCTTCACACATTATATGTTTTACTCTCAGATATAAATGCCAAAATTCAATATGAACACAAAATTCTGAAAATTAAGCACCCTTTTTTATCCCACTGATAATCTGATCTTCTCTCTATATTATTTTTCAGGATACACTGAATAAAAATGGATGGAAGAAATCAGTCTGTAGTTTCAGAATTTGTGCTGCTGGGACTTTGCCAGTCTTGGAATATTCAGCTCTTACTCTTAATATTATTCTTTATGCTTTACCTGATCATTGTATCTGGAAATATTGGCATAGTGATCTTAATCATCACTGATTCCCATCTCCATTATCCCATGTACTTCTTTTTGGCCAACCTGTCCTTTGTTGATATGTGGCTCTCCTCAGTCACCACTCCTAAGATGATCACAGACTTTCTCAGGGAGAACAAGACCATTTCCTTTGGAGGTTGCATGTGCCAGATACTCTTTGTGCATTTTGTTGGGGGTGGTGAAATGGTGCTACTAGTGATAATGGCCTATGACCGCTATGTGGCAATCTGTAAACCACTCCACTACTCTACCATTATGAGTCTCCAAAAGTGTATTGGGATGGTGGTGACTTCCTGGACCATTGGCTTTGTGCATGCCATGAGTCAGATGGTTGTAATTGTTCAGCTGCCATTCTGTGGTCCCAGGGACATAGATAGCTTCTTCTGTGATATACCACTGGTAATCAAGCTTGCCTGCATGGATTCCTCTAACTTGGAAATATTAATGAATGGTGACAGTGGGGTTCTGGCCATAACCTGCTTTATTCTGTTGCTGATATCCTACACATATATTCTTCTCACTGTCCAACAAAGCTCTAAAACTGGGGCATCTAAGGCACTCTCTACCTGCACTGCCCACATCACAGTGGTGGTGCTCTTCTTTGGACCCTGCATCTTCATTTATGTGTGGCCACTCAGCATCACCTGGATGGATAAATTTCTTGCTGTGTTCTACTCTGTTATTACACCTCTCCTAAATCCAGCCATTTATACCCTGAGAAATAAAGAGATGAAAAATGCTATGAAGAGATTTAGAAGCTATTACAGAGATTCCAATGTTAATATTTAATGCTCAGAAGCCTCAATATGAGTACTTGAGATTTACTATATTTACCTTATAAAATAGATTGGAATTCAGGGCAATTAATTTATGTCTGCATTTTATTCTTGGCTCCAGATATAAGAATAGGGTTAATAAAATTCAGGAATTTCAACATTTCCTAATCAACTAGCAGAACACTGTGAAATATTTTTCTAATATACAAGCACTAATAATTCTTCATTATGAGAAAATTACCTAATTATTCTTCCTATGCCTTTAACTACATTACCCAAAATTGCAAAATCCTGTAATTCATTCAATAGAGCCATATATCCATTCTGATGGATTGCATCTTAATGAACTGCTTTGTTGAATTTTCTCTGAAACCCATTGGGAAAAATAGTGTTTCTATAACATTGACACCTTCTTGTAATCTTCACTTGCTTTTTGTCCAAAGGCAAAACATTACCATTTTTTCTTAACATAACTTCCTACCCAAAGGCTAATGGAGAAAAAATAAAGAAAGGATGATATAAAATTGGTAAAGTACATAAGGAATATCAGTAAGGTTATTTTCTGCTTAATATTCATTAAGTTAATAAAAGTTAAAAATAAAATAAATCCTAATGATATTTCCTTTAGTTATCTCAGTCTTGAAGACTATTATTTATACTTTAAATTATTAACCATTTTTATAAAAGTTTAAAAATGTAAGGCCTTGCCTTACCTGTTTATTTCTTAAAACTGTAATACATTGTATATTGCTTAGTATAATAATATTTTAATAAATAAATAGAAGCCAATTTTTTCATTCAAATGTCTAACATTTATTTGTCATTGTATATATAAATAAAAGTTTTGGCATTTAAAAGTTATCCTAAAAGTTTTAAATCATAAATATTTCTTTTTCCAAAATTATAAATTAAGCAGATTGAAATTCAGTTGTAAGAATAAACAGTAAAAATGATAAACCAAAAGGATGGCAGTTTTTTATTTCTTTTAATTTGGGAGCAAAGTACAAAAAATGAGAGAATAAAAATAATGCAGTTATTTTTAACTTGACTGTCTAGTCTATGTCATTATGTTCTATGCATTGCCTTAAACGTTTTTAGTATTATCCCAAAATTATAAATGAGAAAACAAGACTCAGATATAGGAACTAAATTTCCTCAAGTTAACAGAGTTTTATTTTTCTTTACTTAAAGGATTCAGAGATCAATTTGATTTCCAAGAGTCTTCATTTATTATTTGACACCACACAGTACAATATATAATTTATTTCTTACAAGGTAAATAAAGGAGTAACTCATTCCAAAAATAAAATATGAGAACATGCCTATTAATCTAATAAACAAAAACCTCCCCTACTTTTTGTAAATTATATAATAGGCAATATAGTTTGATCAAGCAATATATATTGCAAACAAACCAAGCATCTTCTAAGAAGACACCTGCACACAGATGGTGTTAAAAGACTAGCAGTCAACTGTTTGGTTGTCTTTATCTTAGGTGTAGCCTCAATTCATCCTCCATGAGATATTCACTCAATCATTGTGTTTTCATCACTCTATGTTTAAAGTAACTTTTTTTCTATTCAGAATGCTGAGTACCTTTATAACTCTGCATGTTTATAAACAGTTCTCAAGTGACCAACAAACAGATGGTTGGTTTGTCATTGGCATTTCTCAGGTGAATGGACAACATTCTACTTTGAAGGATGTCACTATGATTGAATGAGATAAAAACAAATCAGCAATGGTAGGCTGACTTGCATGCTGTTTTCCTAGAAGTGCTCCAGAAGAATAGAATGGTGGTAAAAGCTCCTGTGTTTGAGATTTTACTGACTCATGGACAGTGGCCAATGGCCTGGCCATACAGTGAGGTGGGAGATCAATAGAAATGTAACCTAATAAAGGGATGCCTGCATGGGGCGCAGCCCTATGGAAATTTGAGGGAGCATTAAAGTAGGAGAGGTTGATGACCATCAGAGGAACTCCCTTATGGATTCATAAGGTGATAAGAATTGACAAACAGATATTACCATGTGCTCACTTGAGGTGGCTACCTGGGTCCATGAAATGAACCATATGGATATGAGGGATCTGCAGCAATGTAGATACTGGCTAAATCTAGGCATATTCCTCTTGCACTGAGGCACAAAATGCCAAGAAGAACTGTTCTATCTACCAACAAGAGAGACAGAGACTGATGATGGCACTGTGGATATTTCTTCCTTTGAAGGCCCTAAACATAGCTGGCAGGTCAGACTGATGCTGGTAGCTGTGGGAGGTTACACATTGGTCTTAAGAGGAATAGACACTGATTCTGGACTGGGCTTTGCTTACCTGATGGAAGATATAAATGCCCAGAGTACTATAGGAGATCTGGAGCAGAATATATTGCACCAATTTGGCCAACCAAGGAATAAAGTGTACAGTCCAAAATGTTAAACAATAGGCAGAGAGATATTCTCCTCAGAGTAATAGTTTCATAAAAAAGTAGAACAAGCAATTGAAACACTGGTTGTCTAAAATGAGTGGAGATACAGGCCTAAAGGGCTGGCTAACACACCATCACCAATGTGAGCTCACACTCAACATGAGTAGGACTAAAGGAGAGTCCCCACTAAATAGTCCTGTTTTTCTGGTCTATCTGGAGAAGAGGGTATGGGAGAGGCGTTGGTAAAACTGTGTGAATTTGCCAAAGGAGGAGTATGCTAGTATAACAAGTATATATTTTTTTCTCTCTTCCCCATATCACCTCAACTTTTTTTCTTTCCTTTTCCTGATGGAGTGGTCATAGGACCAGGACCACAATTACAAGTGCTGGAAGTCACAATAATTTCTAAGGAAGAAACTGTAATTATGTTTTTAAAACTTATGTCACAATTAATTCCCAAGGGCCTGATGAAGGTGGATTGCACCTACATCCCATTTGGCAAAATTGAGGCTAACAGTAAATGTAGTTATATTTCCTTGTGTTAAAAATATACCACTAGTTCTGTACCTATGTAATCATACCCTATATGAGTAGAAGTGAACTGAGGGGGACACACTTGCTAGACTAATATTTCTGCCTACAATCTAGACCAGCATGATGGCTGAAACCAATATCCCTTCCAAAGATAGAGAAGTTTGGGTATTAATGAAGAAAAGGAGGAATAATAGCTGAGGCTAAAGAAATGATTATATGGGTATGAATTGACGGAACTTCAATATTACATTAACACCTCAAAAAAGGTTCAGAGCAAGACATGATATCATCCCTTAGCTCAATTACACAGATGCCTGATGGGTAAATCTATGTGTTTGCCAAGACCACTTCTGCTCATGGAACCTGACAAGATCAAAGGAAGCCTACAAGCCTGAGTGGCCTTACCCTGAGAGACATTTTCATACACTATGATGATGGACTGAAGTAATTATTAATGACTGAATGAGAAGATGGTCGACTAGACACTGGTAGTATGTGCCTCCTCCACAGAGAACTATAATAGTAAGCAGATTCTCACGTTTTGGTCAGATTGTCTAGAAGAGAATGCTAAGATTCACCAGGGAAGCAATATGAAGCACCGAAAGTGGGTAAGGAAAGAATTCAGAGCAAGGCAACTTAGCTGGCTGGGTAGTGGCTAACAGCTGGGAGAAGCTCCTGGATGCAGAAAAACATCAAGAGAAAAGCCCCCAGGGTGCCACCCTCTGAGATGAGCTTTTATGATCTTGGCTACAAGAAAACTCCCTGACTTACACGGGTCTCATCTCAGTTCTACCATAGGGAGCTGCTTGGAGGTGGAACAGAGATGTTGCTCCAGAAAGGGAACTCATGCAGAATCCCACAGGCATCCTAGCCTAGAGCAGCTTGAGCTGGGTGTCATTCTGAGAACCTAGATGCTATGGAACCTGGGCAGCCACTGCATGGCTCAGTGGAGGGATAAAATAGCCCAGGAGCTACCACACACCCTGGGAAGGTTCCCACCACACTGCTGTGGGCTGCTGCTAAGGCTAAGACTGGAGTGGACGGCATTTTTCCATAGTTTCTCGCCCAGGCTGCTTGCCTGGGTGGGGCCCCAATTTCTCAGATGGAAGATCCATGATTCCATTTTGAGAGTTTGACATTAGGCTGTAGCTCTCCCTCAGGTTGAGCTTGGGGTGATGCTCCAGCCTCCACCTGCCTAGAGAGGGGTGGGAAAGCAGGCTTTCAAGCACACATCTGGGATGGTGCCCACTATCCTGTAGCTAGCCACTATAGGACCGAGTCTCAAGTGAACTGCGCTCCTATAGTTTCCTGCCAGTACAGTCTACCTCAGAAGGGTCCACCCTCTCTGATCACAGGCTTAAGGTGCCATTTGGGGAATTTAAAGACAGGCAGCCCCCCATCCTCAGGCTGAGTTTGGTTGATACAGCTGCAGCCCTGCCCAGCTGAGGAGGCAAATGGAAGCCAAATATCTCCTATACATACCTAGGAAAACTCCCACTGCCCTACTACTGGCTCCTGTAAGACTGAGACATGAGTGAACCACACTCCCCAAAGTTTCTTGCCCATGCCACTTGCCTGGAGTGGGCCCTACCCTCCTGATTGCAAACCCAAAGCCAGTGCCATTTTGAGAGATTAACGCTGAGCCATGCCCTGCCTTCAGGCTACATCAAGGTGACATGGCTGTAGCCAACACCCAGCTGATAAAGGACAGGGGAGACCAAGCACATATCAGACAATACCCATCACTCTGTTATAGGCAGCTGTGGGTCTGGGGACTAGCCTGCCCAATACACTGCTGCTACCAGTAACACCAACATGAATTTACTCAGGTCCCAGTGGGAGGATCCACCACCACTACTGCCACCTCCCACATCATGCCAGCTACTCAGGGGCCTGAGAACACACCCACAAACCTGGCATTCTGCTCCACCTACCAGCTCTTGAGCAAGCCACTTGAAAGCCCAAGAATTGCCCCCCTCCACCCTGTAGGACACACTAACACCACCACCAGCATAATCTTCTGGAGACTAAAATAAGGTGTGCTCAGCCCACTACTTCTACCACTGGAGGCCAAAGACTGGCTCAGCATTCAGGTCCCCAGCAAAACTTTACCACAGCTTCAACTAATAACTATTCCCTAAGACACCAATGAAATCACAGATATCACCAATCTTATGTACTGCCTAAGAAATCATACAAAGACCACAGTATTGGAGGCACCCAAATTAAAGCCAAAGTGTCCTACTCAACCAACTATATATATATATATGTATGAAAAAATCCTCCTCTCCAAAGGCAATTTCAAAAAATTAGAGCAATATAGATAGATATTTATAAAGATATATCTATATAGAGAGAGATATATCTGGATGTAAAGAAAATAGGTATAAACACATTACTGGTCTTTGTTTGTTTTTCATCCAAGAAAATAAATAAAATTTATTAAAGAGGTGAACCTTAGTGGACCTCATGACTAAACATGGTGTTGGAGAAATGTACTTTGCCTAAATAGAACAGCTGACAGATGAGGTGAGGAACCAGCAATATGTATACATGGACATGTACATCTTCCTGGAGATATGTACAGTTTTGATTATATTCTTAAAATGGTCTGTGACCCCAAAAAGATGAATTACTTCTAATATATAAGGTATTCCTACACTTGGTAAAAGGTCAGAATAAGTTCATCTGTATGATCATTTTTGCCTTCCCTAAAATTTGTCAACTTAAACACAAATTATAAAATTTACATCTACAGGCAAACCAGGAAAAATCAAGGGCAGAAAAGCAGGGACCTGCTCATCAGGTTTTTTTTTTTT
>VBSM01001044.1:19255776-19277330 GCA_008086735.1 Cheirogaleus medius | reverse complement strand
TCATTTGTAATCACTGGCTGGGTAACTGGGGTGATCCATGCTATGTCTCAATTTACTTTTGTTATCAACTTGCCTTTTTGTGGCCCTAATAAAGTAGACAGCTTTTATTGTGACTTTCCTAGGATCATAAAACTTGCATGCACAGAGGGAGCCAAGTTTGAGTTTGTTGTTGCTGCCAACAGTGGGTTTATGAGCATGGGCACCTTCTTTCTGCTCATCCTTTCCTATATCTTCATTTTGGTCACTGTCTGGAAACGTTCTTCAGGAGACTTATCCAAGGCCTTTGTCACTTTGTCAGCTCACATCACCGTGGTTGTTCTTTTTTTCACCCCATGCATGTTTCTCTATGTGTGGCCTTTCCCCACATCATCAGTTGACAAATATCTGTTCATTGCTGACTTTGCTATCACCCCTGCCTTGAATCCTGTCATCTATACATTAAGGAACAAAGATATAAAGATTGCAATACAAAGATTGAGCAAACGTGGACATTATGACAGATTTTGCTGACCAGATCTATATTTGGAACTCTAAAACTGTACATCCACCTATGTGTTGAACATCTCCTCTTAGATTTTTGCCATTTAGCATAACTAATTGGACATACAATCTACCTAATTAGCATATGTCTTCTACTCCTATAGCACATTTATTCATTGCTTTTACTACTGTGGGAAATGTGAATCCACAATGATATTGGTTATTTTAGCAGACCTCAGCAATATCTATAAATAATTTTTTATAATTTAACTTGTGGTCATTTGACCATAAGAAAGGATATAATGACATCCCTTGTGTTTCCCATAAGGTTGGCAAATAAGCTGAAAACTTGCCTTGGTGAATGTCAGGAATCATCATATGGAATGGTTGGTTATATATGTAGGACGAGGAGCTCTACTTAGTTACTTAGGTTGGGTTCCCTCAGAAGAAGATTCAAAGGCAAACTTTAAATGCAGGTAGCTTACTTCAAAGCTAAGTTTTGGAAGCATCAATGAGGAAGTAATACTGAGAAGGGAAGAATGCTTATGTTGATAAACACACCTGGGACGCAAGCCTACTGTGGCCCTCTAGTAGACTGTATAGACTCTGTGATTTAGAATTGTGTCAATTGAAGGGCAAGGTATCTGGAGTATTTCATAATTTTTAAGGAATGCATTAATTCTTGGCATGTCCAGTCTGTCTCACATAAAATATTCTGTGTGCACTTTAGGAAGCCAGAGATGAGCTATCAGGTAGACTTTTGAGTACTTACAGTAAAGAACCATCACCAATTAAAGTAAAGGACAGCCACTTAATATTGCTATGTTACCTAGAGAAGTGCAAATTAAACTTTTTTTGCTCTCAATTTACATAATATTAACTGGTAAGTGAGCGTAGAGAATTCTGTCACCCGAAATATTTCTCTATTTCTCTGCTTTTAACAAGTCTCACAAAAACAGTAGTTCAAGGTGGCCACTCTGTCATGGGTTCAGCAAGTCAGTGATCAACCTGGGGTTTCAGCTGCCACAGCTGGCCATCATCTTCCACCAACACAAGTCATATCACCTCTGTCACAAAGGAATTGACATCTTAGCTCCAATACAGAAACTATAGCTATAGGCTAGGACCAATGGCTCACGCCTGTAATCCTAGCACTCTGGGAGGGCAAGGCTGGAGAATCACTTGAGCTTAAGAGTTTGAGATCAGCCTGAGCAACAGCAAGACCCTATCTCTACTAAAAATAGAAAAAAAATATCCAGGAATCGTGGCACAAGCCTGTAGTTCCAGCTACTTCGGAGGCTGAGGCAGAAAGATTGCTTGAGCCCAGCAGTTTGAGGTTGCAGTGAGCTATGATGACACCACTGCACTCTAGCCTGGGTGGCCGAGCAAGATTCTGTCTCAAAAAAATTAAAAAATAAATTTAAATAAAACCTATAGCTATAGATCAAAATAAATTAAGATTGTTTCACCCCAACAAAAATAAATCAAATCAACAGAGGTATATTTTAAAATTCTACTCTACTTTTGTCTCTAGAATCATTGTAATTGATTCACTTTGTATCTTTGCTTCTGAATTTGAGAAAAGGCTCCCTATGAGATGATGCTCAATTTATGGAAACTCAAAAACTCAGAGTTTCTACAAAACAGGGCATAGTCGGTCCATAAACATTGACTACTCACAGCACAGAGCTCTAGACTTGCTCACCCCAGAAGCTATTCTCCACAGTAAATAGATTCCACACTAAGGATGATACTCTTAGTAACAATATCCAAACAAAATTTGTATTGTTTGTTGCACTGGGTTCTACCTGCTTTGAAATGTAGTTGGAATTTGAAATCAGCTTTTTCCATGAAGTGTAATCTGATCACAGATTGATGATAATGATGATTCCAAACTGAGATAAATCTTATATGCTGTACTAATTTCTTAACATCACCCTTACTTTCCTTTCTTCTTCACATTTAAACCATATTTCAGAGAAGTTTATTATCCACTTTCTATAAATAACCACTGGGATTTTCTGGAAGTCTTATAAATCTTCCAGAGATCTTGAGAGGTTTTATTTTCAGCTAATTCCTGGGACTTCTGGACTCTCTAGAGCAAAGGATCTTCTATCACCAAGTGGGATGCCTCTACACAGTCCCAGAGCTCCCTAGGTATCAAGATTCAGGAAGCCCTGTTCTCGTATCATAATCCATAGATCTCCCATATCAATGGATGGCTATGGGCAAAGATATATAATGGTATTTAGTAGATATTTCTGAACAAGAAATTGATTATTAACAGTACTGTTGGTTAACAATTTGTGTGAGGAAGAACCTGAATGAACCATATGGAAGGAAATTTCCAAAATGCTATGAAAATCAGTTATTTGTCATGGAAACTAAGCTGTTAGAATTTAACGAAGTCAGAATGGCATCAGAGAAGTAAGAGTCAGAGGACCTTGGATGTGGACTGCAGTCATAGTGCTTTCTGGCTCTGTGACTTTCAACAAATTACATTCACAGAGATACAACCTGTCGCCTATAAGATTTATTTTATGGAGTTCTCATGAAAATTAGGTTGGACGATGTGAGTAGAAACTCCTGGCATGTGAGGTATATTTACATTCATATTTTTACTCCCTCTTTAGTGAGTATTCTGCCTTGAAGTATTTGATGATAAAAATTAACACTTAGAACCTGAATATTACCTTTCCCACTTGAACATCTTATTCTTATTAAAAGTATTTGCCATGATATTCCTTTTCTGCCTAATGTTAATTGAGTTTTATAGTTTTATTAATACCCTGACATATATAAATCAACACAAAATATTAGTAATAGCTTTCAAGGAAAGTAGTGAGGGTTAGGAAGCAGGCATGGGCTTTGGTATAATCCACAACGCTCAGGATCTCTTTCATCTGATGTGTCCAGTTGTCAATAGGCTATGCTCTATGAAAATGTTCAATAAATTCTTTTGATTTCACTAGAGAAAAATAGGTCATCCGAAATTAGAACTTCTGAAATTTTCAAATTCCACTATCATGTTCAAAACTTTGCCACCTGAAGGCCCTGTTTAAGGCAGAATACTTCTAGTTTTACACAGTATGATGGAGAAAAAACTTTTAAACAACTTGCACCAACACTAATGATAAATATGCTTATAGACTTTTTTATATGGATATTGGCCATTCCTTTCATCTTTTTGAAAGATTTAAGAAGACTTGTATCATTAAATATGCAATAAACCATTTGACCAAGCAAATTCACTCTTAGGTATTTGCCCAAGTGAAATAAAAACTTATATAACATAAGTACATGAATGTTCACACCGTTTTCTTTTTACTCAATAAAAATTGGACACAACCCTAATATCCTAAGGTAGAGAGTGGATAAATATAGAGTGGTTCATCCATATAATGTAATACTACTTAGCAATAAAAAGAATCTACTGATACAGGCAACAACATTGATGAATCTCAAGTGCACAGTGAAGACGGCCAGATTCAAAAGGTAACATACTGTATGATTCTGGAAATGCAAATCAAAACCCCAAGGAGATATCACCTCATACCTGTTATGATTTCTATTATCCAAAAGAAGAGATAAAGAGTGTTGGCAAGGATGTAGAGAAAAGAGAATCCTTTTATATCGGTGGAAATGTAAATTAGTATAGTAATTATGGATAATTGCTATTATGGATCATAGTATTGATGATTATCAAAAAATTAAAAATAGAACTACCATATGACTCAGCAATTCCCCTGTTGTATGTATACCCAAAGAAATGAAATCAGCACTTTGTAGAGGTATCTGTACTCCTATACTCCCATGTTCATTGCAGCATTATTTATAATAGCCATGATATGGACACAACCTAAATGTTCACCTATGGATGAATGGATAAAGAAATTATGATATAAATATATAGACACAGACACACACACACACTGGAGTAATATTCAGCCTTACAAAAGAAGTATATACCACCATTTGTGACAACAGGGATAAACTGGAGGACATTATACTAAATGAAATAAGTCAGACACAGAAAGAAAAATACTGTATGATCTCACTTATATGTGGAATCTTGAAATTAAAAAGCTGAATAAATAAATAGAAACAGAATAGAATTGTTGTTACCAGAGGCAGGGAGGGGAAGGAAATAGAGAGAAGTAGCTCAAGCTTTTTAGTTGTTACAATCCAAGAGTAGATAAGAGTGGGAAGGAGAGATGAAGGGGCCTTCATTATTTGCTCCAAATGTATCTAATGAATGTATCTAATGAATCTTATTAAATTAAGCTGCATTAATATATTATCTCTTTAATAAAGTATGAATTAGAAACTATCCTTCCATTATCTTTTCACTTAGAGAAATGTTGAAAACATGGTTTTACACTCAAACTGTTCATTTTCAAAACTCTACTCAAGGAAGCCCTTAGAACGATGAAACCTAAATGTTTGTCTGAGTCATAGAACCAAAAGTTCAAGTAGGCCCTTAAGTCATGTGCACAGCTGCAACAAGCCCTGGCTGTCACCCGATAAGCTGGCTATCACCTGCCCATCTACGTAACTAATCTAACTTCTGCTGGGACTGACATCTTAGTTCGATTTTATGACATGGTAGACACAAACTAAATAGAAGAGTGTTATATCCTCCTAACAAACAGAATAATATAACCATTTTGTTTTTAACAACTTTATTCAGTTATAATTGATATACAATAACTGTACATATTTAAAATGTACAATTTGGTGAGTTTGGATATATGTAAACAGCTATCATATCATCACCAAAATCAAGATAATAGACATATCCAACACCTCCCAAAGGTTCCTTGTGTCTCTTTGCTTTTGTTTGTTTTTGTGTGCCATTTTTTGGGTTAAGGAGGTTTATTTTCATTCTTTGGTTTTTTGGCTTTGGTTTTTGTAGAAACATTTAACATGAAATCAGCCCTCTTAACAGATTTTGAAGTATACAATACCACATTGTTAACTATAGGCACTATATTGTACAGTAGGTCTCTAGAACTTATTCTATTGAATTTTTATACACATTGAATGCCTCACTATCCCTCTCTCCCCTAGCCCTTGGAAATCACTATTATATTCTCTACTTCTATGAGTTTGGCTATCTTAGATACCTCACAGAAGTGGAATCATGCAGTATTTATCTTACTGATTGGTTTATTTCACTTAGTATAATGCCCCTAAAATTCATCTATGTTGTTGCAAATGACAGAATTTCCTTCTTTTTTAAGGTGGAATGATACTCCATTGTATGTATATACCACATTTTCTTTATTGAGTCATCTGTCCATGGACACTTAGGAAGTTTCAATATATTGACTATTGTGAATAATTCTGCAATGAATATGGAAGTTCAGATATCTCTTTGACATACTAATTTCATTTCCTTTGGATAGATACCCAGTGGTGGGATTGCTAAATCATAGGGTAGTTCTTTCTGTTTTTAGTTTTTTGAGGAACCTCCACACTGTCTTCACAGCTGCTGCACCATCTTACATTGCCACCAACAAGGTACAAGTGTTCCGATTTCTCCATATCCTGGCTAACACTTTTTATCCTTTGTGTACACTTTATCATCTTACGTTTTTAGTTGTGTTTAACTGGTCTAACTTGAACCTTACATTGAAAAGGATGTAGTGTTACATGATGTCTTCAATTTAGGGAAAGTTGGAAGCTAAGGATCCCTGAGGAGCATGAAAGCAAAATTGTTCCAAACTCTTGGCTCTATCTAAAACACAGAGCTGGAAAGTTTCCATCCCAGAGGCTACTCATTACAGTATATATGTGCCACACTGAAGTACACACTTTGTCAACAACACTGGTCACTGCAGAAAACAAATTGGACTTCATTTCAGAGTTAAGATAGAACCTAGAGTAAGCATTATCCACCAAGAAGAATGTGGTTTCACGGGTGATTCCTGTACAGTAAGTATATTACAACCTACCTGATTTTTGAACTTTCACTTTCATCTCACCACTAATTTAAGAATAATTTTTTACGTGGCATTTTTTCATACATACATATCAATCTTAGAGTTCTAAACGTGTTATTTACTTACTGAAAATATTTTAGATTTTCTCTCCCAACTAATCCCTGGGACTCTTACAGTAGAGTCTCACACACTAACAAAAAGCACTATTCTTCTACAGTCTTAGAAGTTCCCAGATGCCAAGATTTAGGAAGAATTGTTTTTCCAAGCCATTCAAGTTACCTTAGTATTTTCTAAATTTATTTGGATTTGGGCGGTTCTACCACTTGGCCAAAGTAGTAAATGTACAAAAATTTAGTCATTAAGGTTAAGAACATTCCAATCTGAAGACAAACAATGACATTGAAATGGCTTTAATAAAACATAAACTTCTTTTCTTGTAATTGGCCATTTAAACTTGTATCTGGATTACCTCTTTATAAAACAAAATGTCTTATTTCACAAATCTAGGTAATTTTCTTAGTCTCCTCAAACTCAAGATTCCTATCAGAAGCTATTTCTAGCAGGGAAGTCATATTGGAGGCTTTGAAGTCAGAAGGCCCTCAGTCCAGATTCTCACTTTGCCATTTTTAGCTGCATACCTTGGGAAAATCAAGCTTTCAAATCTGCAGAATGGAAATAAATGCTGCAATTAATAAAATATAATGTTTGTAAAGTGCTTCACACACACCTGGTACATACTATGTGCTAATTAGTCAACTTTTTAAATCTTTCCATTTCTAGCCTGAAATGGGTAACGTAAAAAAAAAAGAGAAAGGGAGATAAAGAAAGACAAAGGAAGACAGAAAGGGAGAAAAGAGGAAAGGAAGAAAGGGGAAAGGAAGGAAGGGAGGGAGAAAGAAATAGAAAAAAGGACTTGGTTTTCTAGCTTATGGAAAATATAAATATTTCCACAGAGGTCAATTTAAATAATATAGATGAATAATTTAAACAAAAATGAACTTAGAATTTATATTTTCTCCCACGAAGGACAGTCTTAAAAGTAGCTTTCAAATATCTACCATTTAAGCTAGTCTAAAAAAAAAATCTGTCCTAGTAGTGAGAGTCAAGGGCAGGTCAATGTATGACAATAAGTGGCATTGCTCAGGCCGTGGAATACATGATTTTGTAGAAATAACTTCTCACAGGAAATTCAAAATGCAGGGAACTATATAATGCTAGAAATGTGTAGTCAAACATCTGGGGTCTCTTTTGGAATATAAACGTCCTTTCTTAAGTCATTTAATGAATAGTTTTTCCCATGTTTACAATCAACCTTGGTTCAATTCAGTCTATTTATACATTCCACTTAGCAATAGATTTATTTCTGAGAACCATGTATTTTTATCAGAAATGTAGCATTACATTAGTGCCCTGGATTTACCCTGGTAAAGTAAAAAGCCTCCTAATATACTTTACAGCTATGCATTAAAGATAGTCCTTCTGATTCCCTGGAGGAGAGATAGATTCAAGGTTTGAAGAAATTGTTTATGATAAACATTTACTTCTGACATTTTAAATCAGATAATCCATTTTTGATACCCCTAAGAATTGTAATTCTAAAGGGCAAATATTTTCACCTACCCTTCTGCACTTAGCTCCCCTTCCTAGCCACAAGGCTGTGCACAGATCTAAATTCAAGAAACATTTATTTTCAATTTTGAGTTTAGTAAAATGCTAAAATTTCAATTTTGTACATGAGACATATTTATCTACTCACTAGTACCTGAAGTTAAGTTTTTCCTTCTATTCTAGAAGTTCTCAGTTCATCTCTTTTTCTTTGGGTCCCATTAGAACATATTGTACTAAATGGAAGAAGCAAACCAGTCTGCTGTGTCTGAGTTTATTTTTCAGGGACTTTGTAATTCAAGGAAGCTCCAGACACTCCTCTTGTTGCCATTTTCTATACTTTACCTGATGACCGTTGTGGGTAACCTCCTTGTCGTGCTATTGATCATCAATGACCGCCGTCTCCATTCTCCCATGTACTTTCTCTTAGCCAACCTCTCATTTGTTGATTTCTGCCTTTCCTCAGTAACTACTCCTAAACTGATCACAGACTTTCTAAAGGATAATAAGACCATTTCCTTTGGGGGCTGCATGAGTCAGATCCTGTGTGTGCATTTCTTTGGAGGGGGTGAGATGGTGCTTCTCGTGACAATGGCCTATGACCGTTACGTGGCCATCTGCAAACCACTCCATTACTCCAGCATCATGAACAGACAAAAGTGCATCTGGCTAGTTTCAATATCATGGATCATTGGCTTTCTGCACGCCATGAGTCAACTGGCAATGATTTTGGATCTGCCCTTCTGTGGACCCAAAGTAGTGGACAGCTTTTTCTGTGATATCCCTTTGGTGATCAAACTAGCCTGCATGAATACTCATACTTTGGGAACGGTGATAAATGCTGACAGTGGGGTTCTGGCAACAACTTGCTTCATTCTCTTGATGATCTCCTATACTTATATCCTACTAACTGTCCGCCTTCACTCTAAAGATGGAGCATCAAAAGCACTGTCTACCTGTACTTCCCACATCACAGTAGTGGTACTGTTCTTTGGACCCTGCATCTTCATCTATCTGTGGCCACTCAGCATCACTTGGGTGGACAAGTTTCTTGCTGTGTTTTACACAGTAATCACACCTCTCTTGAATCCAGCCATTTATACGCTGAGAAATCAAGAGATTAAAAATGCTGTGAAGAGGCTGATAAACTAGCATATGGACTCAAGGAATAATTGTTAAATATCTCATGAAATCAGAAAATCCACTGTGTGCATCCCAGTGTGGTCACATTTTTTACCTGTAAACTGAACTGAGAATATTACTTATTCATATCTGTAAGCTATGAGTAATCCTACGTGTATGGTTTACATTTTCTCCATTATGAAAATAAGCTCAAAAATCCAACACTTAGATTCTTACCACTTAGAAAAGATAATAATTCTGCATAAATATGCCTATGTATATGTTCAAAAATTACTAGATGATAACAATAATGATAATGGTAACTATAACAATAATTGCCGCTATTTATTAAACACTACCTGTGTTCTCAACACTGTACAAAGCATTTTACCTGGATTATGTATTACTTACAAAATCACTGTGAGTTAGTTATCATTATTCCTATTTCTAAAAATACATGACATATCCATTCTTATTCTAACTTAGCTAGAGAGTACACTAAAGATATTTCAGTGGTCTGCGTCTACTTGGAAAACAAAATGATAAATGGATCAAACGATAATACTATTGCCCTGTCCTTTGCAATATAATCCCTTTAACTTTTCAAGTCTTAATTGTTGATATAACATAAGAGTTTCCCTTGAATTTTTTTTCTTAAATACATAGGGAGGAGAATAACTGATTATCTCAGTTAATAAATGATTTTTATGATTATAGTTTTATCTTACATGAAGTAATAGGATAAGGCACTGTGAGTATGGGAAAGGTGAAGGATGCATTGCTTCAAAGCAAAAGAAATTTGGACTGATGAGAAGAAAGCCAAGGAGAAACCATTAATAAAACAACACAGTACAATTACCCATTTATTCACTGCAAAATCCAGATAAGCAATGTGGTTCTAGGCTATGTACCTAACCCATTTCTGTTTTCTAATGATGCTCTCACCTGACACCCCATCTCCAAAAATAAATGTATATGTATACACACACACACATAAAATACATTTAATGCACATGTAGTAAAACATAGAGAAAAGAAAAATGTATAGTTTGTTTTTATTAGCAATAGAGTTAGAATGGGCAAGGTCAGTTATGTCAACATAATATAATCTTTTAAAATAGAATAGCTTGTATAATGTTGCATACTCTATACCCTTGGATGATGTATGTCACTTTCTGTATAAAATTGTATTTACACATCTTTATAATATCTTAATTTCTATATACTGAAAAGTCATAATTTCTTGGTTCTCATCTCTATGCCTAACAAGTTAATAGTAACAAACCAATCATTATCTCTGTGCCAATAAATTAAATGGTTCATGATGACAATATAACTAATCTAACAAAAATATAAGTAATTGTAGTCATGGTTTCCCCAAACCAGAAGGTCAGAGAAGCATCACTCATTCTTGCCTACAGACCTATATGGGAACATATGGTGACTTTTTGGAATATTTTAGAAAGGAAATTATCTCACTGGTGCTCACTGACATAACTTTTTAGTGATAGGGGTCACCATCACTTCATGAGTGATTTGAAGCCTGCCTGCATTTCCCTTTCTCTCCTCCTTATGAACAGAA
This sequence comes from Cheirogaleus medius, assembly GCA_008086735.1. Classification (NCBI taxonomy): domain Eukaryota; kingdom Metazoa; phylum Chordata; class Mammalia; order Primates; family Cheirogaleidae; genus Cheirogaleus; species Cheirogaleus medius. The sequence continues at coordinate 19,266,596 of VBSM01001044.1, read as the reverse complement.
TATAAGAACAGGGCATTTTGATTGACTCCTTGCTAGACTATGTAATTAGTTCTTATAGATTGAAAAATGAGGTCCTACTGTCCATATGGTTTCTAAACATAGGGGTTTTATTTAACTCATCAGTAGTTCAACACAGTTAATTTCAAGTAATTCATCTTTCAAAAAAATTACAATCAAAATTTTAAAAAAACATTTTTAACTGAATGCTAATAAAAATACAATAAATATAGAAAGTATGGAGTACAGCTACAGTCATGCTTACACGGGCATTATTATATATGCATATATTTTTTAAAAGAAAAGATGCATACTAATTACCCAAGTAACCATCTCAAGAAAATTGACCTAAAGAAAGTAGAAGGAAGTATTCTTAATACTTAAGCAAAAATTTAATTTTTGAATTTCATAATTAAAAAATCAACAAAACCAAAGTTGATATAATTCAAAAGACCAAAAACTGATAATGCATTAGCAAAACAAATCAAGAAGGAAAGCAAAAAGACATAAATAACCAAAAAGCCAGGAATAAAAAAAAAGATCACTCTACAGATGCTACAGTCTTTAAAAATATTCCAAGATGACTTTATATACAACTTTATACCAATAAATTTTAAAAATTAATTTAACTTTATTAATATTTATTAAACATGAAATGGGAAAATTACTACCAAAAATCTAGTTAATAAAGCAAGAACATCTTAATGACCCTATATCTATTAAATAAATAAAACTTGCAATGAAAACATTTACTGTCCCAATTATTATTATCTGTCAACCCAAAACTCACTCTTCTTTAGTAACCTTTCTGATGCTAGCACTCTGGACACCACATTCCTGTTTCCTATGGGATTCCATTTTATGCTCTGATAATAGGACATGCTCCAAAGAGGCTGAAAGATTAGAGGAGCAAGGGACTTACTCCTTCTTTCTGTTTGCTTTTTGTGAGCTTTTCCCCTGCTTGCTGTGCCAGCCACCTAAAGTTATAGCTTGTTCCTATGGCAAGAGCTGAATCCAAGCTACAGTTTTTCTAACAGTTTTAGAACTATCCTCATTACCCCCTGAAAAAATAATAGCACCAGCATACTGGCACCCTATCTTCAAATTTCTGGGTTACAGACCTATGGTACTTCTCCTCTGATTAAAAAAACAAACAAACAAAAAACCACAAATAGCCAAGATGCACTCTCTCCAAGAGGTCTGAGTCTCAGCTCCATATGAACCCTTTTCTAAATTGCTAAATTTCAATAATTCTAATTTTTATCATTTTTTTCCAAAGTATTATAGGGGTAACAATATTTTTGGTTACATGAATCACTTTTATAAAGCTTGAGTCATGGTTATAAGTGTGCCCGTCACCCCAATAGTGTTCATTGTACCTGTAAGTAGGTTATTACCCATCCCTTCCTCCCCCATTTCTGCTGCTTGATTTCCGTTGAGTTTTACTTCCTTCTATGCACATGTGTGCTCATTGGTTAATTCCAATTTAATAGGGAGTACATGTGGTGTTTGTTTTTCCATTCTTTAGATACTTCACTTAGGATAATGGTCTCCAGTTCCATCCAAATTGCTACAAAAGGCATTAAGTCATCCTTCTTCGTGGCTGAGTAGTATTCCATGGTATATTTATACCACATTTTGTTAATCCAGTCATGAATTCATGGGCACTTGGGTTGGTTCCACAGCTTTTCAATTGTGAATTGTGCTGCAATAAACATCTGATTGCAGTTGCCTTTTTGGTAAAATGACTTCTTTTCCTTTGAGTAAATACTCAGTAGTGGGGTTGCTGGATCGAATGGTAGGTCTATTTTTAGTTCTCAGGTACCTCCATATGTTTTCCATAAACATTGTACTAATTTGCAGTCCCACCAACAGTGTGTAAATGTTCCTTTCTACCTGCATCCATGCTGGCATCTAATATTTTTGAACTTTTAAATAAAAGCCACTCTAACAGTGGTAAGATGATATAATATCTCATTGTGGTTTTAGTTTGTATTTCCCTGATGATTAGTGACGTTGAGCATTTGTTCATATGTTTATTGGCCATTTGTCTATCTTTTGAAAAGCTTCTGTTCATGTCTTTTGCCCAATTTTTTATGGGGCTGTTTTATTTTTCTTGCTGATTGGCTTGAGTTTTCTTTTAGACTATGGTTATTAGCTCTTTATCAGATATATATATCTTATGAATCTTTTCTCTGATTCAGTAGGTTGTCTATTTGTTCTGTTGATTTTTCCTTGGCTGTGTAGAAGCTTTTTAATTTAATTAAGCCTTATTTATTTATTTTTTAGCATATTATGGGGCTGCAAATTTTTAGGTTACATATATTGCCTTTGCCCACCCAAGTCAGAGCTTCAAGCGTGTCCATCCCCCAGATGGTGCGCACTGCACCCATTAGGTATATTTATAACCATCCCCTCCTACTCCCTCCCGTCTGCTTGACACCCAGTGAATGTTATTACTATATGTGCACTTAAATGTTGATCAGTTAAAACCAATTTGATGGTGAGTATATGTGGTGCTTGTTTTTCTATTGTTGAGATACTTCATTTAGTAGAATGGGTTCCAGCTGCATCCAGGAATATACAAGAGGTGCTATATAACCATTGTATTTGTGGCTGAATAGTACTCCATGGTATACATATACCACATTTCATTAATCCACTCATATATTGATGAGCACTTAGATTATTTCCACATCTTTGCAATTGTGAATTGTGCTGCTATAAACATTCAAGTACAGATGTCTTTTTTATAGAATGTCTTTTTTTCCTTTGGGTAGATGCCCAGTAATGGGATGGCCAGATCAAATGGTAGTTCTACTTGTAGCTCTTTGAGGTATCTCCATATTAATTTTCACAGAGGTTGTACTAGTTTGCAGTCCCACCAGCAGTGTATGAGTGTTCCTATCTCTCTGTATCCATGCCAACATTTGTTATTTGAGCACTTTTTGATAAAAGCTAATCTCACTGGAGTTAAGTGATATCTCATTGTGGTTTTGATTTGCATTTCTCTGATGATTAGAGATGCTGAGCAATTTTTCATGTTTTTTGGCCATTAGTCTTTTGAAAAGTTTCTCTTTATCTCCTTTGCCCACTTTTTAATGGTTTTTTAAATTTTTCCTTGTTGATTTTCCTGAGTTCTATATAGATTCTAGTTATTAGCCTTTCAACGGATGTGTAGAGTAGATTAATAAAATGTGATTTATGTATACCATGAAGTACTACTCAGCCATAAAAATGGTGAACTAATACCTCTTATATTAGCCTGTATGGAGTTGGAGCCTATTCTTCTAAGTAAGGTATCACAAGAATGGAAAAACAAGCACCACATGTACTCACCATTACATTGGTACTAATTGATCAATATTTATGTGCACGTATGGAAGTAACATTCATCAGGTATTGGGCAGATGAGAGGGGAGAGGAGGATAGATGGATAAATTCACACCTAATGGGCTCAGTTTGCACTGTCTGGGGGATGGGCACACTTGTAGCTTTGACTTGGGTGGTACAAAGGCAATATATGTAATCAAAGCATTTGTACCCCTGTAATATTCTGAAATTTAAAAAAAATGCTCACCATCACTAATCATCAGAGAAATGCAAATTAAAACTAGAATGAGATATAATCTTACCCCAGTCGGAATGGCTATTAATAAAATGTCAAAAAATAATATATGTTGGCAAGGATGCAGATAAAGGGGAATGCTAATTCACTGTTGGTAGAAATGTAAATTATTACAACCTCTATGGAAAACAGCATGGATATTTCTCAAAGAATTAAAAATAAAGCTGCCATTCAATTCAACAATCCCTCTACTTGGTATGTACCCAATGGAAATGAAATCATATTTAGCACAGCACTATTTACAGTAGCAAAGATATGGAATCAACCTAAATATTCATGAACAGATGATTTGACAAAGAAAATGTGATATATATACACAATGGAATACTATTCAGCCATAAGAAGACATGAAATCCTGTCTTTCACAGCAACATGGATGGAACTGTAGGCCATTATCTTAAGTGAAACAAGTAGACACAGAAAGACAAATATCATATGTTCTCACTCATAAGTGAGAGATAAATAATGTGTACATGTGGATGTTGAGTGTGGAATAATGACAGACAATGGAGATAAGAAGGCTGAGGGAATGGGAAGGGGATGGATGATGAGAAATTACTTAAGTGATTAAGTAATTTCAATTGAAAAATTGAAATTTTTCAAGTTTCTTGTTACTCTGTTCTGCATTTTGTGATACTTAACCCTTGGGAAAAGCAATATGCATGAAAGACCTAGTTTCTACAGAAAGCAAATAATGAAGTGAATACTGGTCATTATTCCCAGTTCTGCTAATTGGTTTCATTACCAAAAAACTCCAAGTGACATTTTTTAGTTTATATTTGCTCTATTCTTGGCACTTTCATATTTTTCAAATATCAATTCATTATTTCTAAAAATTCTAAGCGGAATGAGTAGTTAAGGATACATAGTGGTAGTTGGTCTTTAACCTGATATTGATTCAAAACAGATAGAATCAGTGATTTTGGTAACTTCCAATAATTCAATGAACATCTAAAATCTCAAATTTGAGAAAATATCCGATCCACATAATTACTGCTCATCACATAAAATTTTTTCAATCTTCTTGTTACTCTGTTTTGCATTTCGTGATACTTAACCCTTGGGAAAAGCAATGTGCATAAAAGACCTAGTTTCTATAGAAAGCAAATAATGAAGTGAATTCTGGTCATTACTCCCAGCCCTACTAATTGGTTTCATTCCTAAAGATAAGAGCTATTTATAACTATGTGTCTTGAGATAATAAATCTAAAAAGGAGTAAATCTCTCTGTGTTTCTTATCCTTTGAAGCTGCTAAAGATGAAACTTATACCTGCGCAGGTAGGTAGGATACCCACTCTTTCATTCTCCAGTCTCAGTTCACATAATTATCCTCCCTTTTGTTTGCTCCCCACAATATATTTCTCTTTCTGTCTCCATTTTACTTTGTTAGCTCAATTAATTGAACAATTTTCACTAGTTTTTATTAATAATATCCTTCTGGTTTTATTCTTAAAGTTAAAATTGTGTTACAAGATGACCACAAAATATTATTCAAAAGCACTAGTATTTTTGAGAAAGTGGTATGTGAAGTATTTTGAATCTTCCATCTCCTTTCTCTCCGAAAAGTAGGATCCTAAAGATAAAAAGTAATGTCTGTGTATTGGTCATCCCATTCTATGAACACAAAAGGAAACAGTATACTAGCTTTATTTTTACCAGAGGAATTCGATAATTGTTCCCAATCTGAATATCATCAAAATTTTCATAATAGGTAACACTTATTTAGCATTTACTATATGCCAGAGCATTTTTTGATTTTTTTCTTGTTTCATCTCATTTAATCCTCAAAACAACCATATGAGGTGGTGGTTGTTAGTATCTGTCTTTTACAGATGAAGAAATGTAGGCACCAGACAATTTGGTAACTCACCCTAGAACACACAGCTAGTTAATGGAAGACCTGAGGATGCAAACAGTTAGCTCCTATATCTGTGCTCTTACACATTGCATTATGCTGTGTTTGGGAAATTGCTTCTATATAATTTTACTTTTCCCTCCATCAGTTTTGAAATATCTTATTTTTAAATTAGAAAAACAATAAATGATACCTCTAAAAATAAAGTAAATCAAATTGGGGAAGAAGATATTAGCATAAAATTATTTTAAATCCCACTACCTATATAAATTTTGAGTAAATCTTGAATATTTATTCATGCAAAATGCTATTTGGTTTCCCCAAAATAAAAAGATTTATACCCTATTTCCTTGATTTATTGACATTCTTTCCATGCTAATTAATATAGACTTAATAACCATTTGTAAAGTCTACACTGTATTAATTTATCCATTTATTTAACTAATCAGCCTCTTATTTTTGAATAGTTCAGTCTTATAATCATAAATAATGCTCATACTAGCGCCACTGGTGTAGTGGTATCATGCAAGATTCCCATAAATAATGCTCATAATTAATATAAAATAACTCTACAAATACATTTTCTTCTGTTTGCCTGTTTATTTCTTTACAATTAATTCTATGAAATAGAATTACTATGTCACAGGTAAAAGATTTTTTACTTCTATTGTTCTTTTGCCCTCTGGAGTGATTGCACATTTCACATTCCCATCAGCTGAGACTGAGAAGCACTGATTTCCCCAACCCCACAGCAATAATAGGTTTAATCATTCTGTTCAGGAATTAATATAAAAAATAAAACCTACTTTCTAAGTTTGGAGTAAACTTTACATTACACAACCTAGAAGCTTAAAGATTGTTAATGCAAACAGATTTGGTTAGTGAGTGTGTGTGTGTGTGTGTGTGTGTTTGTGTTTTCAACAACCACTTTTAAAATTCTTCATATGTCGTCATTGGTATTGAGACATATTGAATAAGATTAATAATAGCAAATGACACAAGTTAAAATTAGGATCATTTAACACTTGCTATTTGATATGAAAAAGTAGCTCCTGAGAAGTTGAAAAGTATAAATTTTTCTGATCCCAGGAAATGTCTTTAATATTTAATAAGTCAGAGTTTGTCGGAAGTAAACCAGATTTCTTGTAGGTATATCTAGTAGGTATAAGTTTGGAGTAAACTTAGAAAGGATTTCTTAACCTCAAATTTTAAAAATTAATTCATGTGTATTTTATTAAAATTTAATAATTATTCTTTTGCATTTAAGCCTTCCAATCAATCATCCAGAAGTTATTTTGCCATAAGATGCAGATAACACACAGTTCAATATTTCCAATGTTGAGTTACATGTTTAACAACTTTTGAATACTATGACCTTTTAAATAATCCTTCAGTTTTCTACATAATTATAATGCCTTCTTTATAATACGCTAAATTTCCTAATACGTATCTAATTCTTGACTGTGTTTTTGTTCCATTTTGTGTATAATTTAGTCAAATTAATCATTGTCTAATTATCATAGGTTTATGATATATTCCAATTTCTTTTCCAGAAAGCATTCACTTCTCTCCCACAACTCTTATTAGGTTTCCTTTTTTAAATTTCCCTCAGTTTTGACATTGACTTTTGCATAATTTTGTATTATTCTAACAGATTGCCATTAGACGTTTAATGAGCACTGCAGTTATCCTATGGATTAGTTCAATGATAATTGATATTTTTATCACTTGCAACCTCTTTTTTTTCTATCAGCATCATTTGATCTCTCATTTTATTCAAGTTTTCAAATATATTATAAAAATTTATGTTTTTTCATAGAATGCATACATAGCACATTAGTTTCCTCTATAAATAACTTCCTTTTATCATATTTTAACAGCTTATTGACTTTTTTATTTATTTAAATGATATTAGATTTAATATTACCATTTAATTATCTTAAGTTTTTTAGGTAGACAACAGTGTGATTTGCCAATCAATGATTGCAGCTTTGCTACCTCCTCTTTGATATTATTACTTGATTTAATCTTCTTGTGTACTTTATAATATGGTGTTGAACCCTAGTGTTAGCAGGCTTCCTTCTTTATGTTTTTAATTTTAATGTTTCATCTATAATTGAAAGCTGACTGTTGGTTTAAAATTTCTATTGAAAGTACCTGGGGGATGGACATGCTTGAAGCTCTGATTTGGGTGGGCCAAAGGCAATATATGTAACCTAAACATTTGTACCCCTGTAATGTGCTGAAATAAAAAAAGTATCATGAATGAAAAATTTCTTATACTTTGTATCTTACTAAGATTTGTATTAGGAATCAGTTTTAAGATTTATCCAGTAACTATACAGTACATTCACTTTCTAAAATTTTTATGGAAATACCCTCTGAAATCAAATTATGCTGTCTTCACTTGGAGATATGGAGTGGGACTTCAAGAATTTTCCCTTGATAGACTCACCAAAGGATTTTAGTTAGAAAGTCACATGGTCATACTTCATGTCTAGGTAGACAGCTCTGGAAGCATAGTATAGAACAGTCTGGTCTTGGGGAAGAATGGAACCAGAGATATCATTCAATAGCCTTTTCAATGGTCAGGTTGATAAAATATAGAAAATGGAAGCTAAAAATGGCAATGGAAATGTGGAGGAAAAAACCAAATCAAGAAATATTAATATTTGAGAGTAAAAATTGTGCAACTGTAGATATTGATAGAATGTGAAGGGCTGACAAGAGTGCCACAGAGGTCTACACTGGGCATCTGGGATAATGATATTGATATTTATTAAGGCATTAGAGTAGAGTAGAGGGGATTGAAGTAAATTATATAGTAGATAAGATCACAAGTTCAGCTTTGATGGTTAAATTGAAGATGGAGATGGCATTCGCATTAGAATATACCATACATGGTTTGGGATATACAATTCGGGTTCAGGGATAAAGCTTCAGGCTTAGAAGTCAATATATAAGCATTATACTTGCTTAAGTGAGTAAACTGACATTAAATTTAAAAAAAAAACCTGTGTCAGAACTCTGAGTTATGCCAAATATTAAATCTGAGTAGAGGACAATCATTGTGTCAGCAAAAGATATAGAGAAGAAGTTGGAAATGTAGGACAACAATTAGGGGAGAGCTGTCATAGCAATATTCAGATTGCATTCAACTGCAATTGACAAAAAACCTGATTTATAGTTGGATCAAACAAACTGGAGGTTACTTTTCTTACATTATAAGAAATCTGAAGAGAGATCATTGCCGGCTTTGGTTAAGTGGCTCAATATGCCATTTAGAACCCAGTTCCTTTTTAACTTTTTGCTGTTACTTTATGTATTTTAGAATTTTGTGCTTGCTTCACATTAGCATAACACTAACATTAAATAAAGGAAAAAACAAACTGGAAGAAAACCTCCACATGAAGGTCTGTCCTTTCATTTGAGAAGGAAAGTCCTCCAGAGACGATACTGGTTTACATCTCAGTGAACAATTCTGGGGTCATATGCCCTATCTTAGGCAAACCTATAGCCAAGAATAATGGAATTATAGCAACTGGTTTAGAAAAATAATCCATCATATTCTTGATCTGGAATAGGACTATTGTATCCTAAAACTGATATATTTCAGCCCACCGCCTGAGTAAATGGAATTTCTGTTGTCAAAAAGTAGAAGGGGGCATTGCTTTATAGATGCCAAGAAGTCAAGGGTAGAGGGAATTACAGAAACCAGTCCATAATAAAAAGTATCAAATACTGCAGGGAGATGGAGCAAAATAATATTTAAAAGTGATTATTATATAGGATATTGAGAATCAAGATTTTGTCTCTAAAAATGAAACCTGTGGAAGCCATAATGTTTTAGCTTATTGAATGAACAGAAAGCAATGAATGATAGCCTTGCCGATGAAAGGTTGGAGAGAGAAAGGAGTATGTAGAAGAAGACACAAAATTTAGGGATTTGATTTTTTGTTTTTTGTTTTTTTGAGACAGAGCGTCACTGGGTATCCCTGGGTAGAATGCAGTGATGTGATTGTAGCTCACCACAAGCTTCAACTCCTGGGCTGTGAGCGATCCTTCTGCCTCAGCCTCCCAGGTAGCTGGGACTACAGGCGCCTGTCACAATGTCCGACTGGGTTCTGTGGTTTTGTGTATTTTTTTTTTCGTATTTCTTTTTTATTCGGTATAGACGGGGTCTCACTATTGCTCAGGCTGGCGTTGAACCTCCAGAGCTCCAGCTATCCTCCCATTTCGGGCTCCCAGAGACCTAGGATTACAGGTATGAGCCACTTATAAAAGAATTTCACTATGTTAATAGTTTAAGGAAAGTAAAAGTTGAAGGAAGTTTAATTGATGGATATTTTGGGAAGATACGTTATATACTTGAAGGGACTGGATTTAAAGAGCAGAGCGCCATGGTTAAGAGCATGAATTTTAGTGTCCTAAAGCTCTGAATTCAAGTCCTGGATCATATACTTGATCCCTCTAAGACTTACTTTCTTGATCTGTAAATTGGGTCTAATAAAACAATAGGGGGGATTTTGTGAAGTTTAAATATTATGACATGCGAAGTACAGTGCCTTGCACAGAAAAATCACTTAATAAATGTTACCTATTAATATTATCATTGTTTAGTTACCATAATTTACTTTCTAACAGGTATTGTCTTTGTACACAATAATACATTAAATACAGAGGTTAGGTTTATGTATGGATTATGATAATAATGAGTCATGAGTTAAACATTATGAATAATCTCAATCTGTGCACCTGACCTCCATGTTAAATTGTTCAAACAAAAACAAAACACACACAAAAACCGAGACAGGGTAAAAAATATTACACAGTTTGGACCTGAAAATACTTATTTGAAGTAAGAAATTCAGTTAAGGACAATTTGCAAGTTAATTCAAGAGCACTAACATGTGAATAATTTCTGTCACCTGAGATTAAATTAGGGTGGGACAACACCTAGGTCAGGGTCTAGAAATCCTTGAGAAGCAAAACAAAACCAAACCAAAGGCTTAATAACCGAATAAAAAGGGAAGTAACCCCATTTGTCTCCATTTAATATATTCATAATTTTCTTTCCTTTCTCATTTATGTAATCACTCTCCTAATCACCATACTTCTATTTCCCTTTTTAAAAATCCAATTCAATGATTTCTACAACAACTCTAGTGTATGTAACCCACAAAGCAAACTAGCAGCATAAATAGGGAATACACTTTAATATCATTCATTCTGACTTCTCATCATTTTGTATCCTCAGGTGGTTTGAAATCAGCTCTTCTACCCAAGTCAATGGATGGACTAAATGACTCCTTGGTTTCTGAGTTTGTGTTGCTGGGACTG
>VBSM01001044.1:19210526-19251694 GCA_008086735.1 Cheirogaleus medius | reverse complement strand
TGTGGGATGTCTATTTGCTCTACTGATAGTTTCCTTGGCTGTGCAGAAGCTTATGGTTTTCCCGACATCTTCTTCTAGGATTCTTAATGTATCATGCCTTAGGTTTAAGTCTGTTATCCATCTGACTTCAAGCTGTACTATAAAGCAATAATAGTTAAATCAGCCTGGTATTGGCACAAGAACAGAAGTATCGATATCTGGAATAGATCTGAGATACCAGAGATGAAACCATCAGTATAACCTAATCTTTGATAAACCAGACAAAAATATACAATGGGGAAAAGAATCTCTCTTCAATAAATGGTGCTGGGAAAACTGGCTAGCTACATGCAGAAGAATGAAGCAGGATCCCTACCTCTCACCTCTCACAAAAATTCACTCAAAAAGACTTTTTAAAAAGCCTTAGCAAACTAGGCAAAAAATGTGTATTGAGTTGAATAGTGTCTCCTAAAAACCCACGTCCCAGATCTCCGGAATGTGACCTTATTTGGAAATAGGGTCTTTGTAGATGTAATTAAGATAAGAATCAAGGTGAGATCATACTGAATTAGGGTAGACGTTATACAATGTGTGTCCTTATAAGAGACAGGAAAAAACACAGAACGACACAGGGATGAAGCCCATGTGAAAACAGAAGCAGAAATTGGAGTTATACTATCACAAGCTAAGGAATGCCAGAAGCCACCAGGAGCTAGAAGAGGCAAAGAAATGTTCTCCACTCTAAAGTATTTAAAGGGAATATGACCATGCCAACACCTTGATTTCAGATTTCTGGCCTCCAGAACTGTGAGAGAATAAATTCCTGCTTTCTCAAATGTCATCAAGTTCATGGTAATTTGTTACAGCAGCCCTAGGAAACTAATACAGAAGGAAACTCGTTCTGATAACTGGCATTTACACAATAGCTATAGCACACAATGCAGGCAATGTAAAATAGAACTTTCCCTGAGATCAGAAATATATCTGCATTCTTCCTATAACTATTTCTATTTTTCATATTAATGAAGGATCTTGCCAGTTAACTAAGGCAAGAAAACTAAATAAAAAATATATAGAGAGAATGAAAGTTATAAATAAAGCTGACATTCTTCATAGACAACATTGTCATGTACTACTCAGTTGTTTTCCCATTAGTTCCTATAACACACTGTACTAAGTACTGTTATAACAGTACTTAGCATACTATTGCCTCTTTCATTTTTGTTTTTTCCAATATATGCTAAATATAAATGAGTGCTGAAATTGTTGGGAAGCACAGTAAGATATAAAATTAGTTTTCATAGTGTTTTAAAGCAAAAAGATATTAGCAAAGAAAATGAAGCTTCTATCAAAGCAAAACCAAAAGGACAAGACTTTCAAATAAAACAGACCACAAGCCTTGAAATCTACTATATAACCAGGAAGAAATACACAGTGCTTACATGGTTTAAATCACAAAATTATTATATGATTTGTAAAACACTAGGATGGGAACAAGCTGGTTTAAGGTGGGATTTCTCAACCTTAGCACTATTGACATTTTGGGCCCAATAAACCTTTGTTGTGGATGGCTGTTCTATACCTTATGGGCTTTTTGTCAGTATCCCCAGAAGATATCTAATGGATGTTAGTATCAGCTATGAAAGATGCAGAGCTTTTGATTCCTACAGCATTTTCTTTCAACTTGCCTATAGGACCTATGCAGGAGACTGATGGAACATTAAGGATGGGCCAGTCACAGTGGCTCAGCCTGTAATCCTAGAACTGTGGGCGGCAGAGGCGGGAGGATTGCTTGACCTCAGGAGTTCAGAGACCAGCCTGAGCAAGAGCGAGACTCCATCTCTACCAAAAATATAAAAATTAGCCAGGCATCATGCTGTGTTTCTATAGTCCCAGCTACTCGGGAGGCTGCAGAAGGATCACTTTAGCTCAGGAGTTTGAGGTTGCTGTGAGCTAGGCTGATGCCACAGCACTCCACTCAAGGCAACAGAGTGAGACTCTGTCCCCAAAAATTAAAAAAAATAAAAGAATGGCAGTGTATTCCTTTAAACTCAATCAGGTGGTAATTCCAATCATATTTAATGTTCCAGATGTGAATCCATTGCTGGAGCAACAGCAGCACCACTACTACCCTCCCACGTTGTCACCAAAAATATCTCTAGACATTGCCAAATATTCCCCAAGGGGAAAAATCATTCTGGGTTGAGGATCACTGTTTTAAGGGCCATTATGGATTTTCATTCAGTTCATGCTATGCAGCTCCAGCAACATGCTAACTTCAAGTTTTTAGCCTATACTAAGACTTAGCAACAAGCCAGAAACAATTTCTTCTTGTAAAAAATAGATTCCATCTGAGGAAGATGAAAGAGCTTTCCTTTAAAATCCGAAAGATCTGCACTGTGATTCGCCAATAGGGGCCTGCTAAAGTCTCCATATGGTATCCACATTTGTCTCAGAAACTTCAAGCACCATTGTACCTGCCCCTGGCCCCCAAGAAATTACCTCCAGGTGACAAGTTTGTGAAGGGGGGAGTATTTATTTTGCACTCTCTGTATCTTACAAAGGCGTTCAGAGTTTTGCTCCTTCCTGTTCACCAAGCCCAATTAGCATTACATCATTAATGTAATGTGCCTGGGTGATGTCCTGTGGAATAGAGAACTGGAGAGTTGATAGAGCCCTGAAACAGAACAGTGAATGTATGTTACTGGACCTACCAGCTGAAAGCAAAATGTTTCTGAAAGTCTTTAGTAACAAATATAGAGGGGGAAAAACATTTGCTAGATCACTAGCTATATACCAGCAATCAGGTGCATGTTGATTTGCTCCATTAATGAATTAGGATCTTTAACAACAGCTATGATTAGAATTACCACTTGACTAATTTTAAAAGAATACGCTGTCAATCTTAATGATCCATCAGTCTCCTGCACAGGTCATATAGGCACGTTGAAGGAGAATGTGGTAGAAATAAAAAACTCTGCATCTTTGAAGTCCTTGATGATAGTACTAATCTCTGTATTTCCTCCTGGTTTATTATTTGGTAAGTTAAGTTGATCTTAGTTGCTTCCACTTGGCCTTTCTTACCATAATAGCTCTCATTCCATGGCTCAGATAACCAATCAGGAAATTTTGCCAATTAGTGAGTATATATATGCCAATTCTGCATTCTATAACTATGAGCATAACTAAAGAATGGGCTTAGGGAACCACAGAGCCTTCTGTGAGAGGGGACAGCCAAAATCGTATTAATCATCTGACTTCCATAAATTCTAATTCTTACTGGTGGCCACAGTAGCATTTTGGCACTCAAGAAATTAGTGAACATTCAGAATCAGTGTCTAATAATTCCCCAAAATTATTATTTCTGGGTCTATTTGGAAAAAGATAAAGGAAATGTTTATAGTATAAATATTTGGCTATGTAAAAGGGTTCTTCTCTAGAGGACCCAGTCTTCTCTTCATTAAAGGGATTTGAGGTCTGTAAACTAGAGTAAGTGTTAGAATTGTTTGAGGGGCCACAACTCTCTATTATAGTAATTCAAGTAAAATTTCTGTTCACAAAACCTAGAGCACTTTTGCTTATACAAATCAAGACTTTAGTAATATGGTCATCTATTTCACTTCTAAAAACATCATGATCATCTAGCTAATGCCAAAGACTTTAGTGGCTTAGATTATTCTTATTACTTCTTAAACTCTGACACCCATGTGAATAATATACATGCCTTGCCTTTTCAGTTAAGTGCTACTACTTGGTCCATGTCACCCAGAATCCTATTAGATTCAAAGAGCCCAGTGTACAAGTAGATCTACCATTTGATCCAGCAATCCCACTACTGGGCATCTACCCAAAAGATCAAATGACACTCTACAAAAAAGACACCTGCACTCGAATGTTTATAGCAGCACAGTTCACAAATGCAAAGTTGTGGAAACAACCCAAGTGCCCACCAATACATGAGCGGATTAATAAAATGTGGTATATGTATACCACGGAGTACTATTCAGTTTTAAGAAACAATGGTGATATAGAACCTCTTGTATTTTCATGGATAGAGCTGGAACCCATTCTACTAAGTGAAGCATCCTAAGAATGGAAAAACAAGTGCCACATGTACTCACCAGCAAAGTGGTATTAACAGATCCACACCTAAGTGGACATACAAGAATAACATTTATCGGGTATCGAGCAAGTGGGAGGGGGGAGGAGGGGATGGGTATATACATACATAATGAGTGAGATGTGCACCGTCTGGGGATGGTCATGCTTGAAGCTCTGACTCAAGGGCCGGGGGGCATGGGCAATATATGTAACCTTAACATTTGTACCCCCATAATATGCTGAAATAAAAAATAAATAAATAAAAAATAAAAAGAGTCCAGTGCAATGGCACCATTCCATGCTGACATTTGTGGTCTAGAAAGAATAGCCATCACAGAGCTATTCAGTGATACTAGGGATTTCCTCAAGAATCTATTCTTCAAAGTCTTGGTGAAGGGAGTGTTCCCTGGACCCTCCAGGGTGGTTGAACAAATCTTACATGATAAATGATAAATGTCTTACATGATAAATCAATTCTAGCATTTCAGTCTTTTTAAGTTTTTGAATACCTTTCTCAACATATAGAAAGAAAATTATAAAATTTCAACTTAATTTGTATAGTCCCTCTTTGGACCTAGTGAAATCAGTAAATTAACCAAGCATACTATTACATCTGATGCCAGCACTTTGTGCTGCCACATAGAATCTAGAATCTTTGTTTAGTGAATCAATATAATATTTTGGCTTGATATAACTTTTTACTGTTTTCGCTTTAATCCCACATCCTTATAATTCATTTCCACTCATGTTCCTCAGGTTTCTGTTGATATTAATTAGAAGAAAGAAAGAAAAGAAAGAAAGAAAAGAAAGAAAGAAAGAAAGAAAGAAAGAAAGAAAGAAAGAAAGAAGAAAAGAAAGAAAGAAAGAAAGAAAGAGGAAGGAAGGAAGGAAAAGAAAGAAAGAGAGAGAGAGAGAAAGAAAGAAAGAAAGAAGAAAGAAAGAAAGAAAGAAAGAAAGAAAGAAAGAAAGAAAGAAAGAGAGAAAGAAAGAGAGAAAAGAAAAAGAGCTTCAGAAAGAAAGAACGAAACAAACAAACAAACTCCTTCTGGGTCATACATGCCGTACCTCACCCTATGCGGTATCTTTGTACTTCAGTCTGCTACAGGTCTAGAAGCAATGAGAGGCAATGGAAGTAGGTCCTGAGGATAATCAGCAAGGACCTTTGTAAGGAAACTACCTCAAGGCAGGCCATTAAATATTTTTCAGGCAAGAAGAGACTAATCTCCTCAGACAGTGGTAGAAGGGCTATTTCTACTTGCAAAAAGGCTTAGGGCCTGACATACCGTAGTGCTCAATAACTATTTGTTGGATGAATGAATAACACTGTCCAGTAGTCTCTCTCTACCCATAATTATATGTGTGGGGTATACTATGTATTATAGATTTGATTTTGCAAAAAAAGATCATTGATTCTTTATATTTTTTCCATACATACTGTTTTCTTGAATGAATTATTCCCTCCTGTACAATGTGCACATTATGCTGCATTTTATTTCAGTCATTTTTCTCCTATTAATATTATAGAGAATTGTCCAAAATATTTGCTATTTTTATATATTTATTTTTTTTTAATTTCAGAATATTATAGGGGTACCATCTGCACTCGAATGTTTATGACAGCACAATTCATGATTGCAAAGATGTGGAAACAACCTAAGTGCCCATCAATACCTGAGTGGACTAATAAAACGTGGTATATGTACAGGGTGAAGTACTATTCCGCCATAAAAAAACAATGAACTACCTATCCTATTATCCTGGATGGAGCTGGACGGAGACCATTCTTCTATAGGAAGTATCGCAAGAATGGAAAAACAAGCCCCACGTGTACTCGTCATTAAATTGGTACTAACTGATCAATACTTATGTGCACATATGGAAGTAACATTCATCAGGTGTTGGGCAGGTGGGAGGGGAAGGGGGTGGGCAAATTCCCACCTAATTGGTGCGGTAGCACTGTCTGGGGATGGGCATGCTTGTCAGAGGTGCGAAGACAATTTATGTAACTAAAGCGTTTGTACCCCAGTAATACTCTGAAATTTAAAAAAAATGTCAATTCAATCTTTAAACTAAAGAAAAAAAAAAGGAAGAAAGAAAGGAAAGTTCTTGCCTGTAAGTTAAGCAGAATTCTTAGATAAGACACCAAAAAGCATAATCCATTTAAAAAATGATAAAATGAACTACATCAAAACTAGAAACTTTTGTGATTCAAAATAAACCTCTGAAAAAAATTATCAGGGCACAAAGTCATGTATTAAACATATTAACATTAAACTGCTCATTTTCCTGAACTCTTATCTGCACATCATGATAATTTACCCTTGGGAAAAATAGTGTACGCCAAAGACCTGGTTTCCTTTAGTAGCAATTATGGACTACATCCTGTCCTGCTACCCAGTCCTGCTAATTGACTTCCTTCCTAATGGTCTAAACTATTTATAATTTTTTGTCTTAAGAAAGGTTGTGATTCAAAAGGGTGGTAACGTTTATGTGTGTGTCTCAATTTCTTGAAGCTGCTAGTGAGTGAAACCTAAGCCTGAGCAGGTATGTAAGAAATCTGCTTTTTTTAAGTCCCTAGCAACTATACTAGTTACATTGTTCCCTCCTCTATTTATTCTTTTTTTTTTCCAAATCTCCTATTTGAATGAGTTTCACTCATATTGGTATATAGCCCTCTGGTTACATTTTCATAATTTCAACTGTATCATGAGATGAATTTCTCTTCAAAGAGTCATTATCTTTATTAGATTGGTATGTAATGAGTCTTCATTTTCCCATCTATTTTCTCTCTAAAACTAGAATTGTGGAAATAAAAAGTTATTTCTAAGTCTTGGCTATATCCACTGAGCACAATCTGGCAGACCAAGCTATCTCTGTGTTTGGACAGACTTGAATGACCATGTCTTAAAAATCACAATTATTTTTTAAGAAAAGACTTGTTGAGTACTTATCATGTGCCAAGCCATGCTCTCATGTTTTCCATATATTAACTCATTTAATTCTCACAACACCACTATGAGGAAAGTACTGTTATCATCCCTATTTTACAGATGAACAAACTGAGGGACAGAGAAGTGAAGCAACTCACCCAAGGACATATAGCTCATAAATCAAGGCGATGGAGAGTCGAACCCAGGTAGTCTGGCCCCAGAATCTGTGCTCTGAGACACTTCGCTGTACTGCTGTTTATCAAATTATTCGTGTCATTTTCCTATTTCCTCTAATTTTAAAATTTCTTTTAAAATTAAAAAATATCTATAAATATTTCTTGTAAAAATATAGAAAATAAGAGTGAATATTTAGAAAAAATATAAAATCATCTAAAAATTCCACAACCTAGAGACATTGTGGTATAAAGTCAAAATATTTCCATATACATTTATTTTAAATTTATAGTGTCTTTTTTAACTTAATGGAGTATTGTATACATATTTTCATGTTAGTTTATCTTAAGTTTTTTACTTATTTATTCATGTTTTATCAAAAAAATCTCGTGTCATAAGTTCAAATATATTAAAAATTCTCTTCTTTATTCATATAGCAAATTACTTTCTTAGAGATTCTGATGGTAAAAATTATACAATCATTTTGAATTGCTGAAACTTTCCAAATATCTGGTGACATCTTCCTGTTCTGAAATATTTACATAAAATGCTTTATGTTAGTACACAACTGTAATTTGAGAAAATTGTTAGATACTCTGTAGTGCCTCTACACATGTTGTTCAAGGCAGAAAAAAAATCTTTCTCTAGTTTTATTTCATTATATTTAGGATCTAGTTGGGAATGCGAAATGCTGAGGTCACTCTGAGAGGACAGTCATAAAACAGGGCAGTCCCTGACTTCCAGATCAGTTTCTGTTCCCTTATCAGTGTGCAGGTATCCGTTAGTTGAATTCCCGAAGTCACTTGGTAAAGATTTACTCTCCATCAAATCCCCCACAAGGGGCTTCTTGGTCATTTATTTTGTTCAATATATCTTTTTGAACTTCCTAGTATGAATGTTAGTGAAGACTATATATTAGTGCCTACATTGCACTAGAAATTGTGCTAAGTATTGGGGTATACAAATTCACTAAAAGCACCTTTTCTCAAAGAGATCATAGTAGAAAATGAAGAAGTAACATACAAGAAATTATAACATACTTTATTATAAAAATATAAAGGATATAAAAATAGTTCATAGAGAGAAGTTATTTACTCTGCTTGGGGTCTTCAATAAATGTTTCAGAGGAGGTGATATTTGATCCATGTCTTGAAGAATAAAACAAAGGGAAGTAACATTTGTGTAAGAAAGTTTTGCCTATTTTATCTCAAGTACTCATAGAATCAAGAGAAGTAAGTTATACTTCTTCCATTTAATGGACAAACACTATCAGTATCATTTGGCAGCCAGCTCACATTTATATGGCTCTAAAGTGGCAGAGTGGGATGACAACCAAAATATACTGGGCCTTTAAAGCCAGTGATGGTTCTACTTTGTAATGACCAAGAATAAGACAGGCAAGAGCATATACAAAGCCAGAAATATATGAAAAACATAGTAAATAATGTTCAGTTCATGAGAGGTTTTATGTGATATCCTTGAACTTCAAATATTCTTTCTGATAAAACCTAAGGTTCAAATAAGACAGCAAGGTCATCTCTCAAAGCTCAACCTAAAGGTTGCTGCACTTTTAGGCATTATATTAATACTGAATGCAGGAATAAAAAGGTTAAAAAAAAGAGCCTTCTCCAAAGAAAGCTTTTTATTTTAATTTGGGAAAGAAAACTTTTCATATTGTTCTACATTCATTAATCATATCTAGATTTCATGCCCTTTATAAGTAAATCCATGTCCAAGTAAAATGAGATTAGCATCTTATATCCTGGGGCTATAATAGGGGCTATTCTCCCTCCAAACTGGGAGATCTCTACGAAATACCCAAACAGACAAGTGTTCTATTAGTAGGAAGTAGGGATGAATAAGGCCTTGGGATCAGCCACATGTATAACAGTCGATTTTTAAAAACCAAGCACCAAATTTAGAGAATTAGTAATTAAGATAATGACTGAAAAGTCATTATTGTATGTGATATTTTTATATGTGGACAGTTGTGTGCCATATCCCTAATAAATTCTCTAAAATGATTTTCTGGAGTGGAAGCTATATAATTTTGGCTTATCCAATAAATGGAATGTAAGAGATGAACTTACATGTTAAGAGTTTGAGAGAAAAAGGGAAAATCAGAAGAAGAAATCCATTCTTGATAAATTCGATTTTTGATAACAGAGATTCTATGTGCAACAGCTCAAGGGAAGTGAAAAGTTGAAGATGAGGGAGAAAAGTTAATTGATGCATTAAGATCCTTGGGGAAATCTAGTGTATACTTGGAGGTGCTGGCCTTGAAGAGCACAGTGCTATGGTTAGAAGCATGCGAGCTTGCATTCTGAAGTTTTACAGCTCTGGATACAAGTCCCAGCTTTGCCATTTCATTTTTCTGAGGCTCAGTTTTTATGTTTCCTCATTTTCTGAGAGAAAACAAAACTGAACCTATCTATGGAGTCATTAGGAGATTTAGAAAAGATAATCTGTGCTTAACTCAATGCCCTGAATGTAGGAGGCACTCAATAAATGCTATCTATGATTATTATCATTGATTAACTATCAATTGATATCTTTGATTAATTATATTTGTTATATTTACTATTCTTTATATTGGATAATCAATAATTTATTTTTAATTGCCCACTAATTAATCCATTTATTATTAACAAAAATGGTCATGGACCAGAAATAATATTATGTCATGAACCAAGTATTATTATTTTCAAGTCTTGTGTACCTGAGTTCAATTTAAATTGTAAAAGCTCAAAGGAGGAAGGAGTGATGGGATATCTTCCAGTACTTTTTACCTGATAATATTTATAAATCTAGTGAAATAAGAGAATATTAATGGGCTAAGACAGGTGCTGATAAAAGAATATACAATTAATATGAAAGTATTAATGGTGGTATGACAGAAAAGACAGCATTTATTTTGGTGCAAGAACACCTAGGGAAGTGGTAAGGAAAAAGATCCAGAAATCATTTAGAGAAAGAAAAAGGAGTTTATGGGAGGAAAATTGAAGTACCGCTTTTGGGTCTATGTGCAAAATTTATAGTCACATTTTTTCTCAAGAATCCCTTCATATGATAAACTTGGCATTAGTCTTATTTCTTCCATATTCTTTTTTTTTTTTTACCCCTAATTATATCTAACTTAATTAGCAGGGCAAATAGGTAATCTATATTTGTTCCAATGATACTTATTCCTTTTAATTTTTATCCTCAGGTCACTTGAATATCAACTCTTCTGTCCCGGTCAATGGGTGGACTAAATGACTCTGTGGTCACTGAGCTTGTGTTACTGGCCCTTTCTTGTTCTAGAGAGAAAAAACTTTTTCTCATCTTGGTATGTTCTTTGCTCTATTTAGGGGTTATCCTGGGAAACCTTGTCATCGTGTTTTTGGTAATTGCTGATTCTCACTTACAGTCCCCTATGTACTTCCTCCTGGCCAACCTGTCCCTCATTGACGTGGGCCTTTCCTCGACCACAATTCCCAAGATAATCACAGACCTTTTAAATGAATACAATGTAATTTCTTTCCAAAGTTGTATGACACAGATATGCTTCATCCATACCATGGGAGGAGTGGAGATGGTGCTGCTCATAGCCATGGCATTTGATAGGTGTGTAGCAATCTGTAAGCCTCTCCACTACTTGAAAATCATGAATTCTAAAGTGTGTGTTTCATTTGTAATCACTGGCTGGGTAACTGGGGTGATCCATGCTATGTCTCAATTTGCTTTTGTTATAAACCTGCCTTTTTGTGGCCCTAATAAAGTAGACAGCTTTTACTGTGACTTTCCCAAGATCATAAGACTTGCGTGCACAGATGGAGCCAAGTTTCAGTTCATCGTTGTTGCCAACAGTGGGTTTATGAGCCTGGGCACCTTCATCCTGCTAATCCTTTCCTATGCTTTCATTTTGATCACCGTCTGGAAACGTTCTTCAGGAGACTTATCCAAGGCATTTGTCACTTTGTCAGCTCACATCACTGTGGTTTTTTTGTTTTTCACTCCATGCATAGTTCTCTATGTCTGGCCTTCTCCCCCGCCGTCAGTTGATAAAAATCTGTTCATTGTTGACTTTGCCATCACCCCTGTCTTAAATCCTATCATTTATACATTAAGGAACAAAGACATAAAGGTAGCAATAAAAAGATTGCACACAAAGAGACCTTACGACAGATTTTGTTGACCACATCTCTTTGTGACACTTTAAAACTAAACATCCAACTACAGGTTGGCTTATCTCCACTTAGGCACCTCAAATGTAACATATCCAGAACAAACTCATCATCTGCCATTCTAAATCTGCCACCACTTCATCTGTAGAATGTGAAGTTATTGCGAAGTTACCATCATGAAAAATGTGAATCCATCAAGCAAAGAATGGATATTCTTACAGAGACTGGCATGTTCTACCAAAGGACATTTTAATAATCTTGAAACTTTGGCTATTTTACAAATAAAAGGATATAATAACATTGTTTCTGCTATTTGTAAGGTCTAAAAATAACTGTAAAGAATCTTCATATCAGATTGTCATATATGAACATGTGGTAGCTTTATTTATTAGTTTAATGAAGTCCCAGAGACAAAATCTCAGTGCAAGTAGTTCATTTTGAAGGGAATTCTAGAAGACACTGGTTTGGGAATGGGAAAATGAGCCAGGAAAAAGAAGAATGCCAATAGAGAGTGCATTAATGTGTATCTCACTGCTGTGGGCAACTGGGCACAATTCTGCTGTGGCCTTCTAAGAGACTGTATAAATTCTATGACTCATGCTTGTCCCACTTGAGAGGCAAGAAAGCTGTGCATTTCCTTATTGAGCTAGAGCTGCTCTGAAGCATTAGCTCTAACCTGTCCCTCACTGCAATTCCCCTATAGCAATTCCAGGCTTTTCCACATGAAACATTAAGCACTTTTGATCTCCAAAGAAAAGTCCTCAGGCAGAAAGTTTCAGGTATTTATGGTATAAAACAATCCAAATTTGTGGGAATATTAAATGCAGAGGGGGTATGTGTGAGGCACTAGCAACATGAGATACAGTCCATATCTTTCCATGCTTAGAGGCATTATGTGACTTCATTTCTTCATTGACTCTTCAAACAGAGGAGTGTTAATGGAACAGGTAAGTGTCAATGCATCCTGCTGTTACATTTGTTCCTAGAACGACATTCATCACTATCATCCTTTACAACCCATTCTAGATTCTCCTCATGTTTATTCAGCACCTCTGCTGGTCTTGGTCTCTTGCCAAGACCTGTGTACCATGCTCCTGTCAGGCCGTAATTGCTGCAGTTGTCCGTTTACAGTTATCGTCAACCATGATTGATACAAGCATAGCAGCAATTCTATTTCTTCTCAATAATAAAGGTCAATTATCCCTCCCATTATAGTAACTTCCTTCTTTGTCTGGTGGCCTAAAAAACACAAAGAAGTCAAAATAACTATGGAGCTACTAAAACTTTGGGTTTATTGGAATGCTTATTTTATGTTTCAGAAGAAGGATTCACCTCACTCCAGCAGAGCTGAAAGTTGTAGATCCAGGAAATTCAAATTCCCCAAGGAAGCGATGGTGAAAGGAGCCAATCTCAACATCCACCTTTGGTTTCCAAACCTGTGTATTCTGGGACCCAATACCTTACAATGTTCATTGGTTCAGAGTATCACATTAAAGCACAGAGTACCAGCTATGTAGAGTGACATCTCCAAATTGGAACTTAGTTGCACCTTTTCTTGCAGCCTTAGAAGGCTCTTTTCATGTTCTATTAGATTGGTAGCTTCTGTTTGATACAGTATGGTACAGCACTATTAGATGGACACTTAGTCATGTGCCCATTGTTGTACTTTCTTTGCTGTAAAGTATATTCCTTTGTCCTAAGGTATGTTATGAAGGACATTAGACATTCTATTCATCTTTGCATAGTTTAATGGCCAAGGCATTCCTCAATGGCATGAGAGTCAAAGCCATAGCCAAAATACATATTTATCCCAGTAAGAACAAATTGCTGTTCTTCCAGTGTAGAAAGGGTCCAATGTAAAAAACTTGCCATAAAGTTGCCAATTGAATGCCTTGACAGATGAAACCATTTCAAGGGTTGAGCATCCAGATATGCTTCTGAAAGGTCATTCAACAGCAGCTGTAGCTAGAACTGCCTTAATTATAAGAGAACATGCTTTATTAACCCATGCAAAGACTTTATACTTGCAATTTATAACTACTTCATTCATGAACCCATTGCACAAGCACTGAAGTGGCTGAGCCAGGTTCTCAACTCTACTATTTAACACTGTTCTTAGAATAGACAGTAAGATAAGAAATATAAATAAGGAGTATCATGTGTTTCTTCCTGCTTTTTTCTGGCTAATGGAGAAATTACACCACATCTTAAGCTGACTTCTATATAATTAATCAGTATCCATTTTAAGTGACAATCCACAGTTGTGCAGAAATTAGATAACTGACCCACACAGAAAAGCTAATTGTGAGAACAAATATCATATACCAAATTCATTTGACAACTCCCAGAAAAATGATAGGTTGATTGTTGTTTTGGCTTTTCTTAAACACATAAAGTGGAAAAGCTAACCCATATAGAATGCAATGGTAAAATAAGTGACATATCAGATCCAGAAACTAATCGATTTCCAATTAGGAAGGATTTGAGGTAGGATGTCTGTGCTATTGAATGTACATAAATCAATGGGTCCTTAAATGATTAACAACAAAGAAACAGTCATTAGAATAGTAAAGAAAGCCCAGAAAGAGCTAAGTTTTGTTCTATAATAAATACGTATTCTCAAAACATAGGTGAATAAACCCATATATTGTAAACAAATAATTAAGCTTTTGAATAAAAACAAAAAAATTGTATTTTTTATACATAGAAAAATTGGATATGTACATTTTAAAATAAATTAATTAGATGAAAATATTTTAAAATTACACCATAAAATAACTTGTAAAAATATAGACTAAATTTATATAATTGTAACATAAAATATGCAACTTTAATCAAGGAAGCAAAAGCAGAAATCATAAGAGAAAGATTAGATTTTACTAAATTAAATATAGGTTTTCAAAAACAAAACTAAAGGCAAAAGACAAGTGGAAATAAAATGTGTGCTTCACATATGATGTTAAATAAATATGAAGAATATTATAAATCATTATATTAATAAGCATACCACTTAACAATTTAAATGACAAACATACCATATATCTGTAACTGGTAATTAAATTTATGCAACCTCAAACAAAATGACATTGTTGACTATCATCAAATATCAAAATGATTTGGATTAGGGTATGGGGAAATGGGTATTCTCATCATAGCTTACAAAAGTGTCCATTTATATGACCTCTCTCTTTTAACAATAGTCTCTTTTGATAAAAATGTATATACCTTTGGCTTAACAATTTCACCTTTATTGATCCTCTCTATTTATCCAGCACTCTTCTTTGTGCTGTTAACAAAATCTCTTTGGAGAATTGTATTCTAGCACATAATACCATTATTATGCAATAATCCTGCTATTATATAATACTGTTATTACTGCATATAATATGTAATACTGTTATTATATAGTAAAATATATAGCCCATTCACAGGAGAAATTAACAGAAACTTGTCCCTGAACAAGCACAGATATTGGACTTACTAGACAAAAATATTTTTGTTTCATTTTGGCTTTTTCATGGTGCTTAGCAATGTGTCTAGGAAAAAAAGGTTAAATCAACTGTATAAAAGGAAACCATAGACAAAGAGTTAAAGGAAATCAGGATAATAGTGAATGTGAACAACTGAAGAATATTAATCAAAAATAGAAATTATAAAAGGGAACCAAACAAAAATTCTGGAGTTGAAAAGTACAATAAGTGAATTGAAAAAATCACTAGATGGTACAAATAACAGATTTTAGCAGGCAGAATAAAGAATCAGTGAACTTTAAGAAAGATCAATTTAAATAATCCATTCTGAGGAGCAAAAGAAAAAACAATGAAGAAAAATGAGCATAGCCTAAGAGACCTGTGTACAGACCCACAGCTAACATTATAATGGTAAAAAGCTGAAAACTTTTTCTCTAAGGTAAGGAATAAGACAGTGTGTTAACTCTTACCACTTCTATTCAACACAGTACTGGAAGTTCTAATCAGAGCAATTAAGCAAGAAAAAATTAAATTCATCCAAATAGGAAAGGAAGAAATAAAATTTTCTCTGTTTGCATATAACATAATATTGTATATAGAAAACCCTAAAAACTTCAACAAAAACTGTAGAGTTAATAAATAAATTCAGTAAAGTTGTGGAATGCAAAATCAACACACAGAAATCAGTATAATCTCTATACACTAACAATGAATCAACAGAGAAAGAAATAAAAAAAAACCATTTAAAATGGCATTAAAAAAACTTAGAAATAAATTTTACCAAAGCAGTGAAAGATCTGTACACTGAAAACTATAAACATTGATGAAAGAAAATGAATAAGACACAAATAAATGGAAAGATATCCCATGTGTGTGGATTAGAAGAGTTAATATTGTTAAAATATCCTTCCTATTCAAAGAGATCTACAGACTTAAGCAATGCCTTCAAAATTCCAACAATATTTTTCATAAAATAGAATAAAACTATTTTAAATGTATATATTTTAAAATGTATATGGAACCACAAAAGATCCTGAATATCCAAAGCAATCCTACACAAAAAGAACAAAGTCAGAGGCATCAGACTGCCTGGTTTTAAAATCTACTACAAAGCTACAGTAATCAAAACAGCATGAAATTGGCCAAAAAAAAAAAAAAAAAAAAGAGAGGGGAGGGGGGCAAGGGCATTATACATAACCTTAAAATTTGTACCCCTATAATATGCTGAAATAAAAATGGAACAGAATAGAGAACCCAGAAATAAATTCACACATCTATGGTGAACTTATATTTGACAAAGATGCCAAGACCTCTGAGAGTCACATAACTGTCATCATTACTATGGTAAGAACTACCATTTGGAGACATAGTTCAGCAAAGGTGCACCTGTGGGAATTGGTTGTCCAGTCAGAAGTGACTTTAATTTTCCAACCACAAAGAAGAGATTAAGTTCATCTGCTTCCATTGAGAGGAGAGATAAGAATAGGAAACTGAATGGATTTGAAGACATAAACTTGATATTCAAATACCATTTGCTGGATGACATTTTCTGAGACTTGCTAATTGTAATTACTTTCAGTCTATAATAAATACTTCAAAAAATAATAAATATATCTCATAGTAATCTTATGGATCAAATAGATCAAATGTGAGCTTAGCTAAATCATAAATTAACAAAGTATATTTTTAAATTTCTATTTTAATTTCACTTTAAATTAGAATAAGAGCCGAAGGAACAAAAAACATCCTATAAAAAAAGACATCTGCACTAGAATGTTTATAGCAGCACAATTTACAATGCAAAGTAGTGGAAACAACCCAAGTGCCCATCAATACATGAGTGGATTAATAAAATGTGGTATATGTATACCATGGAGCCACAAAACAATGGTGATCTAGTACCTCTTGTATTATCCTGAATAGAGCTGGAGCCCTACTAAGTGAAGTATCACAAGAATGGAAAAACAAGCACCATATGTACTCACCATCAAATTGGTATTAATTGACCAACACTTAAGTGCACATATAGTAGTAACATTCATCGGGTGTCAGGCAGGTGGGAGAGGGAGGAGGGTATGGGTATATTCACATCTAATGGGTGTGGTGCACACCATCTGGGGGATGGACATGCTTGAAGCTCTGACTTGGGTGGGACAAAGGCAATATATGTAACCTAAACATTTGTGCCCCCGTAATATGCTGAAATAAAAATAAATTAAATAAATAAATAATGATAATAACCAAAAAATGGAATAAGAGGAAAACCAACTCTGTATTACCTATGCAAAGCCCTGAACTCAAACTTAACTTTACCTTGAGCTTTGTCAGTTTAGGATGCTGTTTTGGTTAGTTTTGTGTTCAGATTTGTATGATTTCAAGCAGAGAGTGAATTTCTTTAACACTATCAATACTTTAGATAGATACAGACAGCACTTTTACATTTTTTCCTTCCTCTCTATTATTCTGAAAATGAGAACCTTCCAATATCCAATCCTAGTTTATTATCAAAAAATTTTTCATAGAAATAATAGTTGTTTCACAAAAGACTAATAACCCAAGGATATGTGTTCAGAGGCCCTGGTTTCCTTTAACATAGTTTCCTGGTCAGGCAAAAGATTCCTTGGAGCTTATACATCTGTGGTTAATATTTTTGGATAAGAATAAAGCTAAAAATGGTGAGACATATTCAATTTAATTGAAGATTTCTACATTTGGAATAAAAATCTTATTAAAGTTACACATAATTTTTAATGTATTTGTTTCTACTGCTCTGTAAATACAATCTTCTCAATTAAAAGAAACTAATACCTTTTAACTGAACAGATATGGAAATAAAACTCAATGGAAATCAAGTAGGTGGGAGGAGGGAAAAGGGGGTGGGTAAATTCACCTAACAGGTACAATGCACACTATCTGGGTGAAGAGAACACTTATAACTTTGACTCAAACTGTACAAAAGCAAATTATGTAACTAAAACATATATACCCCCATAATATTCTGAAATTTTTAAAAAAGAAACTAATAACTATGTTATTTTGTCCTGTGATTCTCCAGGAACCTTCCAATAATATCTCTGGCTTCCTCTGTATAAATAAATTGAATATACTTCTTTATATTACTTGGTTAGTCATATGGATGGGAATTTCTTCTCTTAACCACTGCTAACCTTCCTTCCTCAAGTACTCTACTGGGCTTCGGGAATACCACAGTTCCCTGGTTTTCCTCCTACTTCTTTGGCAATTTCTTCCCAGTGTCTTTTGTTGAGTTTCCCTCTTCAGCTCAACCACTCATGATGGCATTTCTCAGAATTTCACCTTTGGCCTGTTTTGACTCTGCCCCTAAGTGTCATCCATTCCCATGGCTTTAATTACTGTCTAAACACTAAGGGTTCTCAAACCTGATATTATTTCTTGAGTCCCTAATCTACAGATCAAACTGCCTACTTACCTGGGTGCCTCACAAGCATCTTGCACTTAGTAAGTCTAATACTAAACTAATCTTCTTCTTCCCAAACCTACTCTTTTTTCAGTGTCCCCAGTCTCAATAACTGGTGCTAATATTTAGCTAGTTGCACAACCCAAAATCTAGGAATAATAGTGGATTCATCCCTCCCCCTGAAGGCTGATAATCAATAAAAAATCAAGTCCTATTAATTCTACCTTCTAAACAGCTCTTACATATGCTTCCTTGTTTTCATCTGCAATGTCACCATTCTTGTCCATGGCTTCACATGTCATTTTTGGAATAGACTATGGTCACCTGTGTGATCTGCCCACTTTAAAGTGGACAGTAGCAAGGGCAGTGATAAGCAACTATCTTGAGCAAAAAATCACATGCTTAGATTTTTTAAAACAATCGTTTTCTACTTTAGCTGTTTGAGGAATCTCCATATTACTTTCCACAGAGGTTGTACTGCTTTGCAGTCCCACCAGCAGTGTATGAGTGTTCCTATCTCTC
Organism: Cheirogaleus medius; assembly: GCA_008086735.1. Classification (NCBI taxonomy): domain Eukaryota; kingdom Metazoa; phylum Chordata; class Mammalia; order Primates; family Cheirogaleidae; genus Cheirogaleus; species Cheirogaleus medius. The sequence goes on along the minus strand of VBSM01001044.1, from coordinate 19,232,916 downwards.
CGCATCCATGCCAGCTATTATCCTGGGTAGAGCTGGAGCCCATCATCTACATTTCCCATTATCTACATTTTAGTATGAAAACATTTGGGGTTTTTTCCCAGCATATTATGGGGGTACAAATGTTTAGGTTACATATATTGCCTTTGTCCCATCACAGTCAAAACTTCAAGCATGTCCATCCCCCAGACAGTGCACACTTCACCCATTAGGTGTGTATATACCCATCCCCACCTGCCCCTACCACCTGCCTGATACCCGATGAATGTTACTACTATATGTGCACATAAGTTTTGATCAATTAATACCAATTTGATGATAAATATATGTGGTGCTTGTTTTTCCATTCTTGTGATACTTCTTTTAGTAGAATGGGCTCCAGCTCTATCCAGGATAATAGCTGGCATGGATGCGGAGAGACAGGAACACTCATACACTGCTGGTGGGACTGCAAAGCAGTACAACCTCTGTGGAAAGTAATATGGAGCTACCTCAAACAGCTAAAAGTATCTAAAACATTTGTTTTAAAAAAAATCTAAATGTGATTTTTTGCTCAAGATGCTTGCTTGTCACTGCCCTTAAATTAAAATACTAACTCCTTTTTAGGGTTTATCAGGCCATCCAAGACCTGGCTTCCATCCCCCACCCCACCCCATTTCCAGCCTCAAAGAATAACATATCCCTCCCTGCAATTCCAGAGCCAATTTGGTTTTCTTTTACTTGCCTGAAACAAACTCTCTCATCTTTGGGGCTCTGCACTGGCTGATCACTCTGTATGAAACATGTGTCCTTCATGCTTTACCTATTAACATCTATTCATTCTTCAGCTCTCAGTTTTATCATTTTGCCAGGGAAGCTTCCCTGGACATGCCTGAGTCCAGAAGAGTTCCTTCCACTATATATTACTATAGCACTACCTATTACCACCTTTGTAACATTAATCATACTCACAATTTCTTGTTCAATGTAATTCTTCCTCATTGCATTTTAAGTTCCATGTGGGCAGTACTGCGTCTATCATGCTCACTGCCATCACATCATAAACCTAACAAAGAGTAAAAATTTGCAATGTGAATAATTTATTGAATTGTGCTTAGGACTTTCTTCTTACATGCAATCAAAGGTCATATGATTAAAGAACTTCTTTCTCTTTTTATTCTCTTTTGTTTTCTGAATTAATTTCTTATGCCTTCATCTTCTCCAAGTCTCTCAGGTGAAATCCATGGATGAGTTCCTTTTACAGGTTTAGGCTAATTCAAATCTTGAGCCAATTTCAGCTGAAGCAGCCTGTAAATTATTGATCTCAGCCCTCTCTGGTACTCCCAAGTCTCATGAACCCTACATTAAAAACTTCAGCTCCTCTCTTGTCCCAGAAGACATCTGCTGCCAAACAAACCTGTAATCCATGCCCCAGGAGAGAATCCTCAAACCATAGCATGCTCTGTACCTGGCTGGCCAACTCCCTAGGACTTTGTTTCTGCTTAGATTCCCCCTCATTCATTTTAATATGCTGTTCTGCCTGGTACCTCAGTCTCCCACTTAGAACAAAGACACATCCATACAGAAATGCATTTGCATGGTAGAATTATTTATAGGGCTTTGTATCGTTCACTGAATTGCAGAAGAGACCTCTGTGGGGGCAGCAGGAGAAATATCCCTCTCATTTTCTAAGCACTTAAACTGTTTCACCTCATCTTATGCACACAATAATTTGTGTAGCTGACCAGGCATCCTTATTTTTTCAATATTTCTGCCCGCATTATCCTCCAGTTTTTATCTTGCTTATAAATTTTTGGAATGTCGCCATTTTTCAAAAATTAATATTGGATTATCCAACACTTCTCATTCTACTTCTGTTCTAAAGAAAATCATTTCCTTTGTTTCTGAGCAAGAGAAAATGAAATGCAGCTCTAAACCAATATAATTTTAAACCAAGGTAGAGCATTGCCACTTCTCAGCCTCCACGATAACCTCAAGATTAGAGTCTCTGTGTCTGTGCATCAGTGATGAAGTCAGGCTTCTCAGTGAGATCACTAAGCTTGTCTCAGAGGCTCAACACAGATCCTTCAGAATGACTATCTCCCCTCAGGTAAACAGATAACTCAAAATAACTCCCTTTGGTTTTTTGGGTTTTTTTCCTTTTATGTTTTCTCAAGATCTCTGAACAGATTGACTCAATTAAATACAAGTTTTAATTGTATTCCATCAACTCAGAAAGGATAAAGGTCCATAGCTTTCAAGGAGACCTGCATCCCCAACACCCTAACGTTTGGGAACACAAGTAGGCATCCGGAGGTAAACATTTGCTATAGTTGATAACAGGAGGAAGAGCCATTTATTCCCCTGTTGTCAATTATAGGCACTGTATTTACAGATCAGAGGTTCTAGATTTCTTCACATTTCACTCATAGTACCATAAGTGAAGGTCTGAATATATTTTCACTTCCTCAACTCAATCATTCTCAGCAATTCATACCCCAAGATTATCCACGCTAAATGGAGATTATTTTATACTGGCCAACATATTACCTCAAAATCTTCCTCTTTCATTTTTTTTTCATCACCAGGCAATTCTTTTGCTATTTGTCTCTTGGGAAAACCAGCGTGACTCAAAGATTTGGTCCCCAAGAGAAATTAATAATGGGCTGGTTATTGGCCATCTCAGCAGCATCAGTGGGTCACTCTCCTGTGCGTCTAATTAGTTTCTTTCCCATTAATAAGAATCCTATATATAGCTTTGTTTTCAAGGTTATTATTTACAGAAATGACGACTAAGCTATCTGAATTTCTTCTTCTAAAATTGCACATTCTATGACTGAACAGAGAGGTAAGACAGATGCTTTTACTTACAAAACCGCCCCTGTCATGGTTGCTTCCTTCTTTCTATTGCTCTACACTCCCTTCCAATTTCTTCCCTTCTACAAAATATTTGTGCCCTAAATTTTCTCCGTTCTGAAATGTTTTTATCCTTTTATTGCACACCATCTCTCTCATTTTCAAATTTCAATCATTGAATTGTATTATGTCTTATAAAATTAACTCCCCTTTGATATTTTTGAATTGTCTCCTTAGTGTGAAGATTTTTTAAGATTCAGGTGTTTCTGACTTTTGTGCTCTCTGACATAATATAAACTTCATTTTCCACTGTGCAGAGCAGACATCTGGTCTCAGTTAGTCCTACCCTATTCGAAAACGAGATTTTGTCGTAAAACTAAGGAAAGGAAATCTCAAGCCTTGACCGCTAATATTCTGGTGTGATTCGTTCTTGTTTTGTATTACTGTGCTCCATATTTGAAGGCTCCAGCCAATGCCTGGGCTGAGGGGCTGTGCTCAAATTCAAAATAATTCTAGCCCATGCCAGGGAGTGGTATAGAGGAGCTGGCGGCTATGAGTTCGGAAACGGAACTGTTTGAAGACTGGCCAGTTTGTTTGAAGAAATGAGAAAGGGAATTGAGAAAAGCAAAGCCCCGTGAAAAAAAAAGAAGAAATAGTCTTTTAGGAAGGGAAGGCTAATTTTACTTTAAAACAAATCAGAACTCAAGGAATAAGAGAGTCCTTCCAATAGGTTAGAGTGATCCTATCAAATAAAAATACTTCTAGCTTGTTTATGGCTGTTTCTACTAAGCAGGTGTGGAGCGTTATTGAGGAAGACCAATGGACTGGAATTTGGGGGTCTCACTTCTGATTCTGGCTCTGTGAATGTATTGCCATGAGCACTCCGGATGCCATTAATCTCACTGGGTTGTTTCTCTACTTGCAGAATGAAGGGACTGGATGAATTGATTTAAAAGTTCTTTCCTGCTTCTATACAAAGCTATAATTCTGTTAATCCTTTTTGTTCAATATTTGTCTGCATATCTTATTTAGAAATGTGTCTCCCCAGACCCTGAATGACTGAAAAATTTTAAATCATCGATAGGAAAGATGACAAACTTTATGGGGGCTTGGCTTCTGAAGAATTCCCAGGAACTTCACAAAGTCATCAGTGTTTCCTAAAAAAGCAGAGAAGCCAAACACATGGCCTTTTTCTTCAAACAATCTCTCAAGGCATCAAGATTTCTTCAATAATAATACACCATAATTCCAGATTTTGTAATAGAATGGGTGGAGCCTTCTTCATGTATTTAAATACTCCTTTTTTATATGACTGGGTTATCATCAGGAAGAACAAGATTGTGGAGAAGTATTATTAAATACAATTTTCCTATTTATTTGTGAGAGCTACTATTTTGTTTCTGATATGAACAATTACTACCCATTTTTAGAAAATTCATCCATCAAATATCTCTTGAGCTTTTTCTATGTGCCAGCCACTGTTTTATGGGATTGGTAGTAATATGGCACAGGAAAAAGCAAAACTGTTCCCTGCACTCATGAACTTTAATTTCACATTTATGAAAAGCTATAAATATTAGAACTAAGATAAATAAAATACTGCCTGGGGACTAAAGGCATGTTTTTATCAGTTAATTCCTAATTTTTTAGGAGATGACTCACCTGTCAGTTAGCTGAAACAACACCAGTGGTGTTCAACTACCCACTCCATCCCACCATTCCTCACTGTCACATGTATTCACTCATATGCTTAACCTCTTAACTTTTCTTTATATCAGTGACTATTTTTGCTACAGCTTTTCAATTACTTTTTACTCTTCCAGTTACAATATATATAAACAATGTATGAAAACTCAAGCAAAGTCCATTCTCTCAGGTATTCATAATGTATCAATGTGTATTGCTTTAAGCCATGACAGGTAACCTAAGCAAAGATGTACAATGTTCCACCAATGCTTCCTTTGATCATCATTTTACCTTTCTTGTTTCTCCTTTAGGATTCCTCCTTATTCCTCCTCCTGTCCCCCCTTTTATTCTCTAACTCTCCTTCCAATTCATCTTCATTCTTCCTTTTTCTTTAGGTGTTGTTTTCTGCCTGTTCTTTAACCATGCTTTTGACTCTGCCTCCACCACGTTGATTACATTCATAGTTCCATATTTTGGATTGTGATTGTCCCAATTTAGAATGATTAAAGGCCATGAATAGATAAATTACATGTTATAATGGAATTTTTGAGTCTTTAGACTAATAAGATCATGTAGTTTAGGATTTCCCTCTTTGAAAAACTTAATTCTCATACTCCAAGAAAACCACCATTTCAGCAGTAATAACCTAATGGTAATAGGAGTTTCCAAATCTGGCAAACTCTTATTAAGATGCTCTTATTAAGATGAAGTTGCACTTTCATGATGAGAGTGCTAGAGTGCTTGGTATGTTATACCTTAGTTTAATAGGGTAAAACATTTGATCTTAAGTAGTCAACATGATTCTTCAGCTTCAACTTTATTTCTTCATAAATAAAAATTAATGAATTGGATGCTGAGTTTAGTCAGTCACCAAACACCTTCCCCTCAGCAAAATGAAGGTCATTGCCATGAAAACTCCCAGGGATGATCTTATTAACTGTATGATGCTTCCCAGATTCAGTTCCCAACTCTCAAATCCTTTGTCCCTACACCTCTGTGACCTGGATATCTAAATATGGGTGAGAAGTCTAGGGATAGTAGTCTGAATGAATTGAAAGTGTTAAAATATAGAAAAAACATGCAGATAGAAAAGAATGTGCTTCTTGACTTATTATGAAGTTATGCCCTAATAAACCTATCATAAGTTAAAAATGCATTTAATACACCTAAACTACCAAACATCATAGCTTCTTGTAGCCTGCCTTAAATATGCTCAGAACACTTACATTAGCCTACAACTGGGCAAAATCACCTAACATAAGGCCTATTTTATAATAAAATGTTATTTAAATATAAATATGATATTTATCTCATGTAATTTACTGAAGTAGAGTTTCTACTGAATGTGTATTGCTTTCTCACCATTGTAAAGTCAAAAAAATATAAGTCAAGCCACCACAAGTCAGGGATCATCTGTATATAATCCATTGAGAAAATACTAGAAAGAGTATTTAGGAGAACATGTAGGTAGGAGAAAGTAGGAAACAATGCAGAAATTGACTGAGAGACAACAAAAATAATTGCATATTGTGGAAAGAGAAAAGGATTAAAACCTATGTGTCTCCATCTACTATATTCTTCCCAAAGAATTTTATATTCTTCTTATCCCATCATACCTTATTGCCTCTATTTCTTTGACCATTAATGGTGTATCTCTTCATATTTCCCACTGAAACATTACTAACTTTTCTCACTCTGAACTGGATAAGAGCACCAGAGCATCTGTTTTCCTGATAGTTATTTATTTCATGATGGCCAGGTTCATTCAGCCATGCCAACTCCAGGCAAAGTAAAGCAGGGGAGATGCCTTGCACACTGCCTGGATGGAATATCCCAAGAAGTTTCAATTTTATGACAGTTTTATACAAAGTCCAAGAAGTTTCATCAGGACACTTTACATATTTAACTAGATCTCCCTGAGAATCTCATCTATGAAAAAAATTCTAGCAGTTTATGAAAATGGGTGATTGGATGAGGGAAGTAGTAGACTTCTTTATTCAGTTGGTTTGTCCTCTTATAATTATGAGTCAATTCTGGTTTTCAAACAGTCTTTCTTCAATTTTCTGTGCCATGTAATGCTTTATCAAAAAATCTAATATAAATATGTGTACTGAAAGATACTTCAAAATCTAAAAGAACAGCTTTAGAGCTTTTTAAAGCGCAAAAAAACAAAAACAACTAATGCAATTTAAAATGTTTTACTATGTAATTTGTTAACCTTTGTTACATTTAATATTCCAAGAAAAGTATTTATAATGCTATTATAAGACCTTCCATCAATATTTATTACTGTATTACAGCTCCTTATACACATACTTTATAATATATTTAAACCTAATGTTTGGTATTTAAATTATTTCAAGGTTTTACCACTGTCAGTAAAGTATGATGAACATTTTTGTGCTGAAAACTTCTGCACAAATAGAATTCCAGAAGGAGTATTATTGCACCAAAAGGTATGAATTCAAAATTCTTAATACATGATTTCAAAATGTTTTCTTTAAGGTTTAAATCAGTATATATTTCCTCCAGCAATGTATGAAAGTGCCTATTTCATTAAGCCTTTGACAATTTTGATAATAATAATGTAAATTTTTTTCTAATTTAATAGGAAAATAATAGTATTACATTTTATCATATTTTTTTAATTTCTAAAACACACATAAACATACACACACACATATATATATGTAGCCTAAATTTCTCAATTCTCCCTTCATATTACTTGTTCATTTATTTATTAGGGCTTGGAAGTTTTATTGGATGGTTTCAACTCTTTCATATCTTATGAAAATATCAACCTTTTGTCTATCTACAGCATTCAAATTCAAGTATGAGTCATGTGTTAGTTGGAGGCAGATTGTTTTAGGCACCTTCAGAGGTGTCTTAGCTGTTATTATGCATTTATGTTCTCATTTCTAATTTTCATTTAACTTTTTTACTTTTGATTACATTTTTTAAAGGTCATCTATTTTTTATTCTTTTGAGACCCATTTTATATGTTTGTATACAATCTTCCAATTCTATGCCTTTTCAATTTTCTTTATTTTTTTAACCTTTATTCTTTTTTGCCTGAAATTTCTTGCATTTATTTTATGTATTCTTTTCTAACTTCTTAAGTTGCTAATAACTTCACATATTTGAGCAAATGATGACATTTAAAACAATACATCACCTCTGAGTGCAGCTGTGTCCATACTACATTAATCTTTCTTTTTTTTTAATATATCCCATTTTATTGTCATTATAAAAGAAAACAGATTTTCACTTATTCTACATTTTACTTCCAATAAGGTTGTGAATATTAATCACATTAACAATTAAATTATATATTCTATATGAGCTATTTACATTAATCTTTCATATGCTGGGTTCCCATTTTTTGTAAATAGTCTATTATCAGTTAAATGAGAGATTTGTTAATATAATCCATTTTGAATTGTTAACATTTAACACATTATTTTCAGTGCCTCCAAGTTGATTCCTTCCTTCTTTTCCTTCAGGTCACTTCAGAGTCTTCCCTTCCCTCTGATTCAATGGACCCAGTAAATGACTCTGTGGTAACTGAGTTTGTATTACTGGGACTTGCACACTCTCTGGCAATGCAGTTTTTCCTCTTTCTCCTCTTCTCTTTATTCTATCTGGGAATTATCCTTGGAAACCTCTTCATTGTATTCACAGTGATTTTTGATCCTCACTTACACTCTCCCATGTATTTTCTACTGGCCAACCTATCACTCATTGACTTGGGCCTTTCATCTACCACAGTTCCTAGAATGATCTCTGATCTTTTCACTGATTGTAAAGTCATTTCCTTCCACAATTGCATGATACAAATGTTCTTTATCCATGTTATGGGAGGAGTTGAGATGGCACTGCTCATAGCCATGGCATATGACAGGTACACGGCAATCTGCAAGCCTCTCCACTATCTAACTATAATGAATTCCAAAATGTGCATGCTCTTGGTAATAGCTGCTTGGGTCATTGGGGTGATTCATGCTGTGTCTCAGTTTGTTTTTGTTATAAATTTACCCTTCTGTGGCCCTAATAACGTGGAAAGCTTTTATTGTGATTTTCCTCGGGTTATTAAACTTGCATGCATGGACACTTACAGACTAGAATTTGTAGTCACCGCCAACAGTGGCTTCATATCGATGGGCACCTTCTTTTTCTTAATTGTGTCATATGTCTTTATTCTGCTCACTGTCCGACAACATTCTTCAAATGATTTATCCAAAGCATTCTTCACGTTGTCAGCTCACATCACTGTAGTGGTTTTGTTTTTCGCTCCATGCATGTTTCTCTATGTGTGGCCTTTCCCTGCTAAGTCATTGGACAAGTTTTTTGCCATTGTGGACTTTGTGGTCACTCCTGTCTTAAATCCTGCCATCTATACTTTAAGGAACAAAGATATGAAGGTGGCAATGAGAAGGCTGAGTCGACAGGTTGTAAGTTCTAGGGAGATAACCTAACAGATTTTCTTGATAAGTGCACAGAATGACTGTCATAAATCATCAAGACCCCCATGGTCACCATAAACACTACAGAATGTGTACATTTTTATTATTGTCTTAAAAACTGAGAAATCTTCAAAAATGCAGTATTGAATCTAATAATTTTATTTCAGATGAAGTTGCAGAAATGTTTGCTAATCATAAAAAATAAAGTGTTATATATGTCTGTCTAACCTGCATACCAAATTGTAGTTACCAACTATGTCTACATTCACTTATAATGTGGTAATTATATATATATATATGAATATATATGCATGTATATAATTTATCTCTATCAGTATATTTATACTGATAATAGACATCATTGGAAATTAATAAATATTTCTTATGGAAATTATGTGGATCCAATGGATAAAATATGAGTTTATATAAACCAGCAGATTTAAAATCAAGGAAGAAACAATCCTCATTTTAATTGTACTTTAAGTTAGGTAAAGAGGAAGGTAGACACTATGTTACAATTCTATTTTTTTTTTCTATTCAGTTTGATTGTCAATATATTTTGTACAATATTATTTTAGAAACTGACTCTAGCACTTTGTATTATGCAAAACTTATCTATGTTCCACTTTTTTAACAGCACAATGCTATTTCCTTTGTAGCCTTCCTCAAACATTTCTTGATTCACTCTAACAAAGCATCTATAGTTCTAAAAGTATTTGAAGGGACTTATTTCCTAGAGGAGGGTACCCCATTGAGATCTCAAAAGCTTATTTAATGTGCCTGCTCTTAAGCTAAGGTGCTTAGGACAAAGAAGATGATGGACATCTTTCTGATAAAACCTGGAAACCCCAGTGGTCGAAGAACACAACTGAAACATCACTTGGATGTATTTCAAGAAACGTTGATTGTGGTGACTCAGCTCATTTTTAACTACTGCATGGTCATTGAAGCTGCAAAATAAAATGACATTATAATACATGAGACTTGAGACTTTTTTTTATTATTGGTTAAAGTATTTTTCCTGTATTTTCTCCACAAACTGGTCATCAAAGTTCTAAGCTATCCTCTTTTTTATAAAAATCTAAGTATTATTTACTATCTTATTAACCTATTTGGATTTTAATTTTACAACTTTATTTTATTTGTTTTACTATAATTCTTTTAAAATCACCTTTAGACTCAATGAGACAATAAAAATATCTAAATGGACCAAGAAACTGTGGCAGTATTCATTAACTCAAGAAGATTCTATGTTTCCTCTAATAGCCAAGGGAAAACTTGGGAGACTATAAGAGTTAGTTTCAGTACTCAAAGCTCAGGCTGACTATTCCCACATCTCTTCACCTGGTCACTTTCATAAAAGGCTCTTAATTAACCAAGTGGTTTACTAAGGAGAACAACTCACATAAATACTGTTCTCTTGAAAATTTTATGCTTTAAGAGAGTACAAATAAAAAGGAAATCTGTACTCCTCTTTCTCTGAAAATAGCTGTAATCTCTTCCAGTTATGAAGAAGGTAGGTGGAATGATGAAACTGAAATAAATTACTAGAACTAACCAAACTGTAGCACTTTATTGACAATGAGATGCTTCTACTGCTAGGAATCCATTCTGCAGAATTCAATTATGTGTTTATTATCTTCAGGGAAAATGGACGGATCCTATAGAGTTGGCTTAAATACTTAGAAGAGTTAATATTAATAATGTTTGTAAGGATAACCTTTGTTAACGTGTTACACTGGCAACAATTGTCAAATCCTTTGCCTGACTCTTCTGGGCTAATTTATTCTTTCCTCTCTTTTTAGTGGTCTTTTTCCCCCACCTTCCCCCAAATGCATTGTTTTCTTGCCCACTTTCTTCCCTCCTTTTTGTACTCCAATGAAACCTGTTTTTGAATATTTCTTTCACATAAAAGAAATGTGCCTCCTAGGCCTCTTGGAACACAAGCTCACATCTTAACCACTATAATGTGTTGCTTGATGGTCCCTCACAAGTCTTCACTCACCCCTTTCCTGATCACACAACCATACAAAGTACAAACCATACTTTTAGAGTTGTGAGAATTTTGAGAGTTTTTGATGGAGTGAACTCATTTTTAAAAAACAGAAAAACTAAGACTCACAGATTTTTTGAATGGCATGCCCAAGATCACACAGTGAATTTGTGCTAGAACCTAAATCCCTGACATCCATCTCAGTGAGACTATAGAGACACAGGTATTTTTCTTTAAAGAGGGGTAAAAGATGTTTAAGGAAAGCATATAAAATTCTGATGGTTGAATTTCAAGCTTACACTAGGGCATGGGGAAGGATTTTCTTTTTCAATTGTGGCTGGCTCTGCATAGTTGCTACAAGTGTATAAGATTCTGGAGAACTCCTTTAATAAACCTAAACTTAATGTTCAACTTAGAATCAATAACAATTCTTCTAAAACTTATTTAATCATTTCTGAAGGGTTAGAAATGAGCTTTGAAAGGACTGTAGTGATGAAGGATTCCCTGTAGCTGAAGATCCCATATTTTCACTCTCCCCTCAGCAGCATAAACTCAGGATATGAGATGTCTTAATTAAGTGAGCAAGAAATTCCTTTGCTGAAGTGTGGCATTCCTAAATTCTTACTTGCTATCTTGATAGAAAGTCTTTTTGCTACAGATGAGAAGAACCATCATTCTTGGTATATTTCCTATGATATAACTTCAAGCTTGTCCTTCTCTATCAGTGAAATGAAATGGTTTTATACCACTAAATATCTAAGGTCTATTCTATTACATACTTCGATTCTAAAGAAACATCTCAACCAGTCATGTCAGAAATTATCTCACAATAGGAATCCTATCCTCTGAATTGTTAATGATTAGTACAATTATATTTATAACTTTGCTAAGCAGAAGGGAAGTAAAGTGAGTGTTCATGACTTATTTCACCATTAGACTTCTCTTCATTCTTGAAAAGAAATTTAGAATCACTAAATTTTTTTAGGACTTCGAAAACAGTAATGTGGTGTTTGGGGTGGGTAGGCCTAAGGAATAAGATTCAAGGTAATGAAAAGTATAATTTCCAGGGGCCATGGTATAACTATGATTAAGAAAATGGCAAAACAAATAATAGTATTCTTCAAAAAATTTGGCAACTCTGTATACTTTCATGTCTCCCATGGGACATTATCCATCAATTTCCACTTCTGTCTTTTACATCTTACTTGCCCGTTAACTCTTAAGCCTAATCCATTAAGTATTCTCATGGCTATGCTTCACCTTCAAAATACCTTTCGTGTGCTACTTCACTTCACTGCAAAACTTTCTGAAACAGTAGTTATTGTCTCTTCGATGCACCATTGAAATGGCTCTCTCAACTCATGTCCAACAGTCACTGTTCAATCTCTCTCCTAACAGATAACAACCAACAATGATGTTCCACAAATACCTCCACATGTCCCATTATCACAATTCCTTACCTCATTCTTAATTTATTCCTGCTCCTAAAAGTGATCTGTATGCTACATATTTTGTTACAATTATTATCAAAGTTAAAGCCATCAAAATGTTCCTAATGAATCAGAATAAAAAATTGGAATATTTTTTCATCTTCCACATCTTGCTGACAAATTTTCTGTTATTACTACCTTAATGATGTCTATTATATATTGATCACATACTATGTGCTAGAAAATTCATATACATGGTTACATCCAAATGTCACAGCACTCCTATGAAGTAGTACAATTATCACTCATCTTTTCCAGACGTGGCCATAAGACTCAAAGCATTTAAGTGACTTGTCCATGGTTATCCAGCTACATAGTGAACCCAAGGTTTGAACCTAGGCCTCCTGGAACACAAGCTCACATCTTAACCACTATAATGTGTTGCTTGATGGTCCCTCACAAGTCTTCACTCACCCCTTTCCTGATCACACAACCACAACCTGCAGCCGTTACCTATTGTTGAGCTTAAAACAATCACTTGGCTTTATTTCCAAGCTTCCCTCTTCTAATTCACATCATGGCCAGAGTTAATTTATTAACCAATTGTTTATAATTCCTCAATAGTTCTTTATTGTCTCCATAATAAAACAAATTATTTACAAGCCATTCCAGAATCCCTTTCCCATTTTAACCCCTATTAACTCCTTCACACTTTCTCTCACGTAAACCTTGTTGCATTTTTCTCACTCTACCTTTGAATTCCCATTCTTTTATCCTCTCTCACTTTTTAAATCTTATATTTCTGAAGTTTAATTTCTTTTTGTTCTTTTCACTTTTCATCTTTCATTTTGGCATATCTCTTTTTCTCCTAAGAATGTTAATATCACAGATGACATAAGATACATGCTACAGGATATAAACTTTCTTGAAATTCAGAGAAAAAGGAGATTGAATGTAGGATTATGGTATAGACTTAATGTGGCAGAGAGGATAGCATAAACAATGGTTTTTTTAGTAGGAATAAGCCTAACATGAGTGGAAACACTGAGAAGACTGGGATAATTGAACTATAAAGCATAGCCAAGAAAGTAGTGTGGGATAAAATCATGAGTTCAGGTTGTTGAATTCTGAAAGCTGTTATGTAATGAACCATAGAAAGTCACCATAAGAGCGAATGGAATGTTACAAAATAAGGTTTTGAATTTGAATATAATAATTCTGATTACCTTCTCATTCTCTTCTCCAAGGCAACTGCAGAGACTATTTCCTGGAATGAATCAATGAGTAAAACAAATCACTCTATGGTATCTGAGTTCATTTTACTGGGACTCTCCAATTCTTGGGAACTCCAGATTTTCCTATTTGTGTTGTTTTGTGTGTTCTATGGCGGAATTGTGCTTGGAAACCTTCTTATTGTCATAACGGTGGCTTCTGACTCCCACTTTCACTCCCCCATGTACTTCCTGCTAGCCAACCTCTCACTCATTGATCTGTGTCTGTCTTCAGTCACAGCCCCCAAGATGATTATTGATTTCTTCAGTCATCGCAAAGTCATCTCTTTTAAGGGCTGCTTTGCTCAGATATTTTTTCTTCACTTTTTTGGTGGAAGTGAGTTAGTGATCCTCATAGCCATGGCTTTTGACAGATATGTAGCGATCTGTAAACCCCTACGCTACACTACAATTATGCGAGGCAACGTATGTGTTGGCATTGCGGCTGCAGCATGGGGAATTGGCTTCCTCCACTCAGTAAGCCAGTTGGCCTTTGCAGTGCACTTACCCTTCTGTGGTCCCAATGAGGTTGACAGCTTTTATTGTGACCTTCCTAGGGTAATCAGACTCACCTGTACAGACACCTACAGGCTAGAAATCATGGTCATTGCTAACAGTGGTGTGCTCACTGTGTGCTCTTTTGTTCTCCTAATCATCTCCTACACTATTATCCTAATGACCATCCAGTATCACCCTTCAGGTAGGTCATCCAAGGCTCTGTCCACTTTGACTGCTCACATCACAGTAGTTCTTTTTTTCTTTGGACCATGTATCTTCATTTATGCCTGGCCATTTCCCATCAAGTCATTAGATAAATTTCTTGCTGTGTTTTATTCTGTGGTCACTCCTCTCTTGAACCCAATAATATACACACTGAGAAACAAAGACATGAAAACTGCAATGAGATGGCTGAGACAATGGGATGTGAATTCTAGTGTGAAGTCTTAGATCTTATATAACTATGAGATTAATCTGAGATAGTGACATATAGTGAAGCTGGTAAACTATTTAGTAAAGCTCATGAAAACTGTACCTTCTATTCTCATATAACTTAGTAAGTGTCAAAGAGCTTTCACATATACTGCCTCAATTTGTCCTTCAGTAACGTTATATGTTATGTTTTTGGATACAGATGCAAAGTTAATGTCATGCTTTCAAAATATTACTTCACTTCTCAAAACAATGAAAGGCATAAATATGTTAATACTAGTGTACATCAGTGCCATGTTGGGCGATCTTGTGTTTAGTAGAAGAAATAAGTTTCTACTAGCTGGCTTATAAAATTTTTAAAAATTTTTATTTGGTTCCGCCAGCAGTGTTCAAGTGTTCTTATCTCTCCACATCCATGCCAGCATTTATTGTTTTGGGACTTTTTGATAAAAGCCATTCTCATTGGAGTTAGATGATATCTCATTGTGGTTTTCATTTGCATTTCCCTAATGATTAGAGATGTTGAGCACTTTTTTATATGTCTGCTGGACATTATTCTGTCTTCTTTTGAAAAGTTTCAGTTCATGTACTTTGCCCACTTTTTGATGGGGTTGTTTGATTTTTTTTCTTTTTAATTTTCTTAAGTTCTATATGGATTCTTATTATAAGCCCTCTATCGTACGTGTAGCATGCAAATATTTTCTGCCATTCTGTAGGTTGTGTATTTGCTCTCATGACAGTTTCCTTGGCTATGCAGAAGTTTTTTAATTTGATCGGGTCCTATTTATTTATTTTTGTGGCTGCTGTGATTGCTTAGGGGCTTTCTTCATAAATTCTATGTGTAGGCCAATGTCTATGATAGTTTTTGGAGATATCTCAAAAAGGTAAAAATAGAAATACCATTTGATCCAGAAATCCCACTACTAGGCATCTATCCAAAGGAAAAAAGGACATTCTATGCTAAAGACACCTGCACTCAAATGTTTATGGCAGCGCGATTTACAATTGCAAAGATGTGGAAAGAACCAAAGTGCCCATCAATACATGAGCGGATTAATAAAGTGTGGTATATGTATACCATGGAATACTACTCAACTACAAAAAACAATGGTGAACTAGCACCTCTTATATTATCCTGGATAGAGCTTGAGCCAATCCTTCAAAGTGAGGTATCACAAGATTGGAAAAACAAGCACCACATGTACTTGCCATCAAATTGGTACTAACTGATCAACACTAAGGTGCTCGAATGGAAGTAATATTCACTGGATGCCGGTCAGGTGGGAGACGGGTGGTGGGGGTGGGTAAACTCAAAACTAATGGATGCAGAGCACATTGTATGGGGGAAGGGCACGCTTGTAGCTTTGGCTTGGGTGAGGCAAAGGCATTATATGTAACCAAAATGTTTGTACCCCCATAATATTCTAATATTTAAAAAAATAAAAAATAAATGCTTTTCTAATACAGCCTATATGAAATATTTTTAAATAAAATCTTATCTTTTTTTACACATTAAAAAAATTATTTGGGTCATTTTCTTTAAAAACTTCAAGCAAAAAAGACTGCCACATGCCTAACTCAAAAATATATTTAGTGATAAGGTGATAAATTTGTCTACTTTTAATGGGTTTAAAAAATACACTCTTCTCATTGCAATAGTGTATAATTCATCTCCTACCACCATAGCAACCCATAACCCATGAGTGCATTACTAGGAGTGATAGAAAGAATAAATCTGCCAGTGTGAAATTTGCCTGTAGGCACTTGACATCCTGTAGTTTATGACAACTCCCCATAAGCAGTAGAAAGAATTTATATTCATCCAATCTCCTTGGCATAAGGTGTGTCTCTTGGATCTATGTCATTTTCCACAGTTAACTTTTAAATGCACAGGTTTAAAGTAAAAAAAAGTTGGGTTTAACTCCATTTACTCCTTATTAATTATAATTTTGGGTACATTACTTAAATTTCATTAGCTTTAGCTTCCATATTTGTAAAAGGGAGATAATAACACTTATTACATATGGTTATTATGAGGGATAATGAGACAATAGATATAAATCAGATAGCACAACTTGTGACATATCCAGCACTCAATAAATATTAAGTACTATTATAATTATTATATAAATCCTATATATTAACAAAGCCAAAAGTTCTCAACCTTTATTTTTTTCCCAACATGCTTGTGGGGTATGACACATTCCATCTTAACACATGCTCGTTTGGGGCATTGTAGAAGATTAAATATTCTAAGAGGAAAAAAATATAGTTTGTGAAAGTGTGGCTTAAATTAATAGATGAGGAGAATCAGATGATAAGAGGGCTAAAATAATGTTTACTCCAGGAAAAATAAAATAGAACATCTATGAGTAGATTAAACCACATAAGAAAATTAGTGTATAATAATGACAGTATCTCAGATCAGTGGGAAAAGGAAGGACCTATTAATGTGATGGTGGAATAACTGGAGAGCGATATGAGAAAAGATATATTGAATCTATTCATCATGCCATATGCCAGGACAATTCCTAAATGAACTAAAGACATAAATCTTAAAAGAAACTATACAAGTATTAAGAGAAAACATGAGTTAATATCTTTATAATCTATAAATATGGTAAAGATTGATAATATTGACTATATCAAATTAATTTTTAAATGCATGATAAAACTATCAAAAAATAAAAAGGAAAATGAGAAGTATTTATAATTCATACCACAAACAGTAACAGTTGTAATATAAAGAATTTCTTTTTAAAAAAAACCAACAAACTAATAGAAAAATGAGCAAAGATATGAACTTACAGTTCATACATAAGGAGTATGTATAACTTACAATTCTACATGTATATGTAACTTACAGTTCATACATGAAATTTTAAATTGATGAAAAATATTCAAGCTCTCTCAAGTTAAGATATATGCAAAGTAAAATGATACTTAAATATCAGTTCTAACCTATTATATATGAAATATCTGGCCTCAATATTTGATAATACAACCTTTTTATGAATCTGTCCAGAAAGAGGCATTCATACGTTTTTGGTGAGAATACAAAAACGGTACAACCTGTTGGCAATACTAGAAATATTAACATGTTACTAACTTTTGATATAGCAATCTTCCTTCTTAGAGCTACATTGGCAAAAATACAAAATAACCAATGTACAAAACTACTCATTGAAACATTGTTTTTAATGGCATAAGAGTGAAAAATACCCAAATGATGATCAGTAAGGACTTCTTGCATAAATTATACATAATGAAGTATTAAGTAACTATAAAAGTGAATGAGAAATATCTTTAAATACTGCCCTGGAATAATCTACAAGGTATATCTTAAGTGAAAACAGTAAGCTGCAAAACAGTACCTCTAGAATACTAATTTTTGTCTTAAAACAAGGGTACAGATTTATATTTTTATATAAATTATAAATATATATTTACAAATATTTAAATAAACATATTTTACATGGTGAACAAAAATGATAAAATGTTTTCTTCTGGAGGGAGGAGGAAACAAGGCAAGGCACAGGGATAAAACCTAGGCTTTTCTGAATATATCTTATAGTTTTAACTTTGGAGTTATGTATGAATAACTATGCTGCATACTTAAAAGAGAAATTAAATCAACAGAAAAAAAGTGCTGTCTCTAAACATCAAGTTCAAACCAAAACAAGTGATTTAATAGCATTTTAAATAGGTAGTATAACATCAGAGAAAAGAATTGTTTTATTGGACACTAAAACATAGTCAAAATACTGTGGATTATATCCCGAGGACGAAACATGAAGAACTCAGTATGCCTACTTGTTAACAATAATATTAGTTTTACTATTTTAAAATTATTACATATTGGAATAAATCAAATAAATATGTTAGTACCAATGGAAATCAATATTTCAGCATTAGGGAAAGGAGATACAAATTAAAGCAGCTAAGTATAAGACATGATCTGTGTTCTTTAATTTTAATTAGAAATTAAAGATTATAATGAGGATTAATGATTATAAACTAATTTATTTTTCTTTTACTAAAAATATAAGTATTTCTTAACACTGTCCACCAAACAGACATAGAAGCAATGACAGGCCAGTAGTGATGAACATGTCTAATGTCCTTGTGTGGTTTCAAATACTATTTCCCTCTAAAATAAATTTAGAGTTTCTTAGTATTTATTCTGCCTTTCTTATGTGATAATTTTAGGAAGAGGTAACCAAATAATTGATAAAAAGAATTTCTTCATAGAAAAATTCAAGTTAATAATTGCATAAGGAATTATAGAATTAGAAAATCACCACTTTGCAGCTCTCAATGAATTAATGGGTCTAAGACAACAACAAACAGATGCTAAAACAACTGAGTAGCAGTTTCAGAAGAAAACATGTTAGAAATGGATCAGCTGAGAACACCTGAGTCCACTGATTACTTTTCATATCACATGTAATGAATTTATATAAAGTGTAATATAAAGTATTTAGAAGAACTGGAAATGAGCCTGATTAATAAAGATTCCCTGTTTAATGGCAGTATACAGGAAACATGTGAAAGAGAGAAACATGCAAGAACACTATGAGGATTTAATAAGATAAACTTAGGTATGGAATACTCAACAGAACAAATAGTCTGGATTATTTAGCAAATACATTAAGCGAATAAGCTGGAGTGAGGAAAATTGGTATAGATTAAAATAGAAAATATTGAAAATATTAATATATATCAACCAATGCAATGTTGAACCTTGTTTAGATCCTAATTCAAATAAACCAACTTCAACAAATGTTTTTGATACAATCAGGAAAATTTTAACAAGAACGAGGTATTTGAGAATATCAAATATAGACTGACATAGGTAATATAGATGATAGATGATATAGATATAGATAGATATAGATATAGACATAGATAGAAAAACATAGGAGACAGGTAGGAACTGAGAAACCAAGATTGCTAAGGAAAGAAGATTGTTAATTGAAATGAGGCCAACATCTTGCATACCATTTTGCTCCATAGTGTATTTATCAATTCTTGGCATAGTCAAAAGGCTGAAAAGTCAGGTATGTGGAAACTGCTAAAAGACAGAGAAGATAGCAGACCTTCTAGCATCCTCATCTGGCTAAGGAGCTGAAAATCAGAGATGAGGACTATTGAGGCAGAAAGGACATAAGGAGCAGAGGCTTCTAATTGAGTTCATTGAGTCTTCTAATATGTAACTTGGTATAGCTCTATTTATTAATATCTATGTCTTCTTTAATTTCTCTCAGCAGTGTTATGTAATTTTCACTGCACAATTTTTTTAAATATAATCCTGACTATTTTTATTTTTGGTATTATTATATATGGAGTTGATTATTTAATTTCATTTCTAAGTATATGCTATAAATATGAAGATTATATATGCTTTTTATAGATATTGTACCCTATAATGTTGCTAAATTCATGCATCAGATCTACTAATTGCTTTGCAGATTTTTTAGTATTTTCTAAACAAATAATGAGGTCATCTACACATGGAAACAGTTTTTATAAAATTTTTATTTCTTGTTTTTCTTTTCTTGTCTCAATACAATAGTTAAGAAGTTCTAAGAGAAGAGATTCTTGCTACGAATCTCAGAAGAAAAGTATTTTTTTTTACAAATTTGTCAATTTCATCTAAGCTGTTAAATGTGTTGGCATAGGATTTCTCCCAATATTCCTTTATGGTCATTTTAATGCTATTAGGATATTCACCAATATTTTCTCTTTCATTCTAATATTGGTCATTTTTGCTCTCTATTTTCCTTGATCAACCCAGCTAAGGAGTTCTCAAGTGTATTAAACAGTTTAAAGATTCAACTTTTGACTTAGTAAATTATGGTAGCTAATTTTATGTTTCATCTTAGCTAGGTCACCCAGATATTTAGTCAAATGCTAGTCTAGATGTTGTTATGAGTGTATTTTTTATTTTATTTATTTTTGTTTCAGAATATTATGGGAGTACAAATATTTTGGTTACATAAATTGCTTTTGTACCATTTGAGTCAAAATTATAATTGTGCCCATCCTCCAGATAGTGTGCACTGTACACATTAGGTGTGAATTTACCCATCCCCTCCTCCCCTCTCCCACCTGCTTGATTTCTGATGAATGTTATTCCCATATGTGCACATAAGTGTTGATTGATTAGTTCCAATTTAATGGTAAATACATGTGGTGTTTGTTTTTCCATTCTTGTGATACTTCGCTTAGAAGAATGGTCTCCATCTCCATCCAGAATCATACAAGAGGTATTAGTTCACCATTTTTATGGCTGAGTAGTACTCCATGGTATACATATACTACATTTTATTAATACACCCATGTATTGATGGGCACTTGGGTTCTTTCCTCTTATTTGCAATTGTGAGTTGTGCTGCTATAAACATTTGAGTGCAGGCATCTTTTTTATAGAATGTCTTTTCTGCAACCATACAAGGTTGCACACTATCACCACTTTTATTCAACATTGTGCTGGAAGTCCTAGCCAGAGCAATTAGACAAGAGAAGCAAATCAAGTGTATCCAAATGGGGCAAATGAGGTCAAACTATTGCTCTTTTCTGACAAGATGGTGTTATATCCAGAAAACCCCAAAGATTCTACCAAGAGACTACTGGAATTGACAAATAAATTCAGCAAAGCCTCAGGTTACAAATCAATGTACACAAATCAGTAGCATTCATATACACCAACAACAGTCAAGCTGAGAACCAAATCAAATACTCAATACTTTTCACAATTGCAATACCATTTACTGAAGAGACTGTCTTTCCCCAAATGTGTTCTTGGCACACCTGTCAAAACTCAATCATATTAATATAGGCCCGAGTTTATTTCTGGGCTTTCTATTTTGTTCCACTAGTCTATGTATTACGTGTTTATGTGATAATACCATAATGTTTTAATTACTATAGCTTTGTAGCATATTTTGAAGTCAGGTAGTATGATGCTTTCAGTTTTATTCTTTTTGATCAAGATTACTTTGTCTATTCATAGTCTTTTGTGGTTTCATATAAATTTTAGGATTGTATAGTCTATTTGTGTAAAGAATGTAATTGGGATTTCAACAGGAATTGCATTAAATCTGTAGATCATTTGGGGTAGTATGGACATTTTAACAATATTAATTATTCTAATCTATGAATATAGGATATCTCTTCATTTATTTGTATATTCTTTAATTTACTTCATCAATGTTTTATAATTTTCAATGTATGAGTATTTTACCTCATTGGTTAAGTTTATTACTAAGTATTTTATTCTTTTAGTTGCTATAAGAGTGAAATTGTTTTCTTAATTTCCTTTTCTGATGGTTTGTTGATTGTGTACAAAAATGTGATTGATTTTTTATGTTGATTTTGTATCCTTCAACTTTGCTGAATTTATTAGTTCTAACAGGTTTTTGTTGTTGAGTCTTTGGGATTTCTATGTATATATATAATCATGTCATGTGCACTCAGGGATCATTTTACTTCTTTATTTAATTGCTTTTTAATTCTTTTTATTCTCTAATTTCACTGGCTAGGACTTCTGCTATGTTGACAAGAAGTATCCGGAATGGGCATCCTTATCTTGTACTGAATCTTAGAGTTTTTTCCCATTGATTATTATGTCAGTTGTGAGCTTTTCCTATGTAGCCTTTATTGTTTTGAGGTAAGTTCTTTCTAAGTCTACTTTTTTAGAGTTTTAATTATGAATGAATGTTAAACCTTGTCATATCCTTTTTCTGTGTCTATTGAAATGATCATGTTCGAGGTTTTTTTTTT
>VBSM01001044.1:19168131-19210426 GCA_008086735.1 Cheirogaleus medius | reverse complement strand
TGATCAGATCCCATTTGTTTATTTTTGATGCAGCAGTGATTGCCTTGGGAATCTCTATAGCTTTCTTTTCTTGTGGTGTCTTTGGTTTTGATATCAGGATGCTATTGACTTCACAATATAAGTTTGGAAGTCATCCTTCTTTTTCTATTTTTTGAAAGAGTTTAAGAAGGGAGGATATTAATTTTTCTTTCAATGTTTAGTAGAATTCACCCATGAAGCCATCTGGCCCTGGGCTTTCTTTGTTGGAAAGTTTTTGATTATAGATTCAATCTCATTTGTTATTGATTGTTCGGGCTTTCTATTTCTTCTTGATTCAGTTTCTGTAGGTTATGTGTTTCTATAACTTTATTTTTCTAGGTAATCCAATTGTTGGCATGTAATTGTTCATAATTGTCCCTATGATCTTTTTTCTCTCTGATGCACCCATTGCAATGTCTCCTTTGTCATCTCTTATTTATTTGAGTCTTCTCTTATTTTCTTAGTCAAGCTAAGGCTTTGTCAATTTTGTTTCTCTTTTCAAAAAAAACAACTCTTGTTGATTTTTTCTATTATTGTTTTATTCTCTATTTGACTTATTTCTGCTCTAATCTTTTTTTTTTTATCTGCTCTAATCTTTATTACTGTCTTCCTTTTGCCAACTTGTGCTTAGTTTGTTCTTCTTTTTCTAGTTTGTGGAGCTGAAAAGTTAGGTTTGAGATCTTTCTTTTTTTTTAAGGTAAACATTTATCACCATAAACTTTCCTCTTACTACTGTTTTTGCTATATCCCATAAGATCTGGCATATTTTATTTTGTTTTCATTTGTCTCAAGATACTTTTTAAATTCTCTTTAGATTCCCTCTTTGACCAAATTTGTGTTTAAGAGTGTATTGTTTAGTTTTCATTACTGCTGGCCCTCTGTATCTGCATATTCAGCATTTGTACAGTTCAACCAACCACAGACTGAAAATATTCAAAAAGCAAAACAATAAGGATGCACCAATACAATAATAAAAATACTAATAACAACAAAGTATAACAGCTATTCACATAGCATTTACATTATATTAGGCATTATGAGCAAACTATAGATGATTTAAAGTATACAGGAGAATGTGCCTAGGTTATATCAAATACTATGTCATTTTATATAAGGGACTTGAGCATCCATGGACTCTGGTATCTGCACGGAGTCCTGGAACCAATCTCATATGGATACTAAGGGATAACTGTATAATTTTCTAGATGTTATTGATTTTTTAGCTTTATTTTAGCTTTATTGTGGTCAGAAAAGATAGTTGGTATAATTTTGATCTTCTTAAAATTATTAAGACTTAATTTGTGACTTAACATGTGATCTATTTGGGAGAATGTTCCATGGGCACTTGAAAAAAATGAGTATTCTGCTATTGGGTTAAAAGTTCTGTGTTTGTCCATTTGGTCTATAGTGTTGCTCAAGTCAGCTGTTTCTGTATTGGTTCTTCACCTGGATGTTCTATCTTATTATAGAATAAGTGGGGTGTTGAAACCCCTGACTATTACTGTATTGCTGTCAATTTCTCTCTTTAGATCTGTCAGTATTTGCTTATATATTTAGTTGCTCTAATACTGAGTGCTTTTATGTTTATAACTGTTGTATCTTCCTTTTTAACTTTCCCTGTTATCATTATATAATGACCTTCTTTTTCTCTACAGATAGTTTTTATTTAAAGTCTATTTTGTCTCATATAAGTATAGCCATCCAGCTTTCTTTGGTTCCTATTCGCATGGATTATCTTTTTCCATCCCTTCACTTTCAGCCTATATGTATTTTTAAATTTAAAATGAGTCTTTTACAGACAGCTTATCACTGTACCTTGGTTTTTTAAAAATATATTTAGACATTCTGCCTTTGATTAGAGAGTTTAATCCACTTGGTAATTATTGATAGGTGAGGATGTATTATTGCCATTTTGTTAATTGGCCTTTTTCTATTTTGCTCTTGTTTTGTCCCTCTCTTCCTCCTTTGCTGTTTTCCTTGTTATTTTATAATTTCTGTACTGATGTGATTTGATTCTTTTCTCTTTATCTTTTGTATATCTATTATAAATTTTTTCTTTGTGGTGAGCTCAAAGATTGCAAAAAAATATCTTATAACTATCAATTTTAAGTTGATAACAACATAACTCAATCACATACAAAAACTCTATACTTTTACACTCCCACACACATATTTTGTGTTTTTATAGTCAGATTTGTTTCTTTTTATATTATGTATTCATTAACAAATTTTTACCTTTTAACTTTTATATTAGGGTTATAAGTAATTTATGTGCCACCATTACAGTGTTACAATATTTTGTATTCATCAATATATTTACTCTTACAAATGAGATTTATTCTTTGATATTTTCATGTTGCTATTTGGCATATTTTTGTTGCAATTTGAAGAACTCCCTTAAGCATTTATTATAAGACTGGTGTAGTGGTAATGAAATCCCTCAGTTTTTGTCTGGGAAAGACATTCTCTCTCCCTTATTTATAAAAGATAACTTTCCCAGTACAGTATTCTTGATTAGAAGATTTTTTCTTTTCAGTATTTTGAACATATTATCCCATTATCTCCTGACCTGTAAAGTTTCTGCTGGGAAATCCACTGATAGTCACAAAGATTTACTTATTGCTTCTTTCAGAATTCTCTTTGTCTTTTGACAAATTTGTTTTGAGATTTATTTTATGACCTATCTTGGTGAACATTCCATGTGCCCTTGTAGAGAATGTATATTTTGCTTTGTCTCAAAAAAAAACAAACAGAATTATTGAAAGAGAATTGTTAAAATGCCAATTATATTTTGATTCTATCAGTTTTCACTTTATGGTTTTGAAGCTCTTTTACTAGAAAAAAACTTATTGATAAAGGCCATTCTCACTGGGGTTAGGTGGTATCTCATTGTGGTTTTGATTTACATTTATCTGATGATTAGAGATGATGAGCATTTTTTTATATGTTTGCTTGCTGTTATTCTGTCTTCTTTGGAGAAGTTTCTGTTCATTTCCATTGCCCATTTCTTGATGGGATTGTTTGATTTTTTCTTATTAATTCTTCTGGAGAAATTTATCCTTCTATTATTATGAAATGTCATTCTTTATCTCTGATAATACTTTTTTTCTTCAAGCCAATTTGTCTGGTAATAATATTATCATTCCAGCTTTTTATATAGTACATCCTTTTCCATCATTTTACTTTCCAATTATTTATTTCTTTATATACAAAGTATATCTATTGAAAACAAGTTGAGTCTTACTTTTGGTATAGTCTGAAAATTTCTGATATTTAATTGGAATATTTAACTGTTATATTTAACATGATTATTAGCATGTTTTGAGTGAGTTACATTGGATTTGCATTTCATTTGCATTTATCTATTTATGACTTTTGCCATTTTACTCCTCCTTTCCTCATTCTTTGGAATAATAAAGACTGGGGAGAGGCTTTGGGGTGGTTTCTTTGCTTCATTTTTCTTTTTTTTTTTCTTCTTTTTCTCTATTTATTTATTTTTTTTTTTTTTGCCTCCTAGCATTCAAGAAAATCTCTTTTGAGTCACTAAATGAACACAAGCTAAAGGAACTGAGCCTTCAGAGATCAAACATAAGACAATTAAACACAAAAGAAGGCAGTAATGGAAAAAATTAGAAACAAAAGTGGTATAAGACTTATAGAAAACAGATAGCAAAATGGTAGTAGCAGGCCCTTCCTTGTTAGTGATTGCATTAAACACAAATGGATTAAATTCTCCAATCTAAAGAAAGAGATTGACAGAATGAATTTGTTTAAGCGACTCAACTATATTGTCTACAAGACACTCACTTTAGATCAAAAGACACAAATTGGTTGAAAGTGAAAGGATGAGAGAAGATATTCCTTGCAAGTAATAACCAAGAGATCTGAAGTGAATATACTCATATCAGGAAAAATAGACTGTAAGTCAAAACTGTTACAAATACAAAGAAGAACATTATGTATTGATTTTAAAAGTTAATCAGGAAGATAGAAAAATTATAAACACGTGCACACTAAACAACACCAAAATTTATGAAGCAAGGATTGAGAAAATTGAAGGAAGATATAGACAGTTCTACAAAAATAATTGAAGCTGCACAATTCACTATTGCAAGGACGTGGAAACAACCCAAGTGCCCATCAATTCATAAGTGGATTATTAAAATTTGGTATATATATACAATGGAATATTACTCAATTACAAGAAACTACAGTGATATAGCACCACTTATATTTTCCTGGATTGAGCTTGAGCCCATTATCCGAAGTGAGGTGACACAAGATGGGAAGAATAGGCTCCACTTGTACTCACCATCAAATTGGTAGTGACTGATTAACACTATGGTGCTCACATGGTGGTAGTGTTCTCCAGTGATTAGGGGGTTGGGAGGGTAGACTCACAACTGAGGGACACAGTGAGCATTGTAGAGGGGAAGGGCATGCCTCTAACCCTTGCTAGGGAGAGGCAAAGGTATAAAATGTAACCAAAATGTTTGTACTCTCTTAATTTCCTGAAATATAAGTAAATAAATAAATAAATAAAAATAATTGAAGCCTTTGAAATCCAACTATCAATAAGGGATAGAACATCCAGAGAGAAAATGAAAGAGGAATTCTGCCTCAATTGAAAAAATTGAAAAAGTTGGCAAAAGAGATATACACTCCCAAAACATACATAAAATATCTCTTAAACATATAAAAAAATGTCATCTTCATCCATAATATGATAAAGGCAAATTAAAACCACAATGAGATACCATTTCTCACACATAGGTTGCAAAAAATGTCAAAGCTCTTGGCAAGACTGTGTAGAAACAGTAAGTTTCTCACGAGAATGCAAAATAATTAAACCCCTAGAGAGGGGAAGTTGGCAATATTTAACAAAACTATGTATGCATTCATCTTTGATTCATAAATCCCACTGTTAGGAATTTACCCTGGAGACACACCACCAAAAACACAAAAATATATATGCAGTAATGATTGCAAAATATTGAAAACTACATACATGTGCAAATATTGGAGATATTGGTTGATTAATGTATGAAATATACACACAGTGGAGTACTATGCATCTATAAAAATCAGGAACTGATAGGGAATGACTTCGTAAGTGAAAAATACAAAGTGCAAAAGAGTATGCACAGAACTCAAATTTTGTTTATAAAAAGGATAAATAAGAAAATATATTAACTTACTCATTTTTTCAAAAAAAAATGCAGCAAAAATGTGCCAGAATCTGATAGCATATGTTGTCTGTGAGAATTGGGAGGGAATTTGGCAAAAGGGATATAGGAGAATAGGACAATCCTTTAACCACTTCGGTACCAGCGTCGACTATAGTCGATAGCCACAGATGAACACGCACAGCCCAGTGTCGACTATAGTCGATAGTCACAGATGAACACGCACAGCAACTTTAGCCGACAGCCATGATATGAAGGCGCACAGCCGAGTGTCAACTTTAGCCGACAACCGTGATATGACTTTTCTAATTTTTCATTTATCAAAATAAAATTGTGAACATTTAAAAATAACGTAATGAAAACATATATGTATATGTTACCTATTCTGATTTACATTACAAGTAAAGCTGCCTGTAAAGTAAAACAAGCTTTCAGTGCTTTAAAGCTTTCCTCATCACACAAGAGCAAAACGGATTCGTCGTCAATGCACAGCACAAACTATCGTGCGGACTATGAGTGCCCGCTGTGGGCAAGGTTTCGTGGCCGGTGAGCGCCGTATCGAAGTGGTTAAGAATGTTTTATGTATAATTTTAAATGTTTAGTTGAATTAATCTTTTGCATATTCAATATTTAATATTAAGCAAAGATAAATTGTTAAAAGACCCCAAAATTGAATGTAACAGGAAACAAATGAATTGAAATATATTTCAAATGAATTAATGGCATAATCAAACTGAAGGGGAAAAATAAGAATTAATCTAATTAACTTTTTTTTCAGCATGTTCTGGGGGTACAAATATTAAGGTCTAATTAACTTTTTAAATTGTTCCTTCTTTTATTTCAACATCACTTTTGAACATAGTACTTTGATTATAACCTATTCCTTAAAAAATAAAATAACTGCAAGAAAATTGTTAAATCTTCATGTTAGTTTTCTTTTTTTTTTTTATATCAGTATGGATATAGCAATTCTGAAATAATTGTATGTGCATTTCAGGATTAAGCTAATGAATAAATATATTTATGTTGTTAGGATCCAGGGTTCTCATTATGAAAGGACAGAAATACAAATATGGCATAAGAGTAGACAAGAATCATCCCACTGGATTGGATTGAAATTGGTGTTATCAATATAAACATACTCTCTCTCTCTCATTCACTCTCTCTTTCTCTCCCTCTCTCTATATAATGTGAGTATATTATAATATATATATTATTTACTACCATATAATAATACATATTATATATGTATACACAGATTGAGCATTAACAGGTACTACTAACAGAGGAGAAAAGTCATAATTAAATCACCTGGTGAATGAACACACCACCTCCTATAATCCTACTAAAAATAGAATCAAACATATAGTCAAACCTCTGGATCCAACTGCCATTTGGATACAATACAAAGGTTAGTGGAAATGTTGCTTTTCACTCAGAGTCTGTAATCAGCAAAATTCAGAGTGTAGGAAAAAAATTTTTTTCAACAAATAAATTGTATGGAAAAGAAAAGTTTGGAAGGGAACCTGCATATTAGATGAGATTTAAAAATAAAATGCCAAATAAAAAAAATGGGCAAGACTAAATTATCATTTAGATTAAATTATCATGTATTGGAACGCACGCTTGAAAGACAAAGCTGTGAAAATGCAAAAAGGTCTTTACTGTAACAGTCAGGATCATATAATAGTTACTTTTGAAGAGAAAGGTGGTTACAATTAGGAAGAGTCACATAGAGGATTTTTGGGATGGGTGGCAAAGTTCTAAATCTTGACATGGGTGATGATTACAAAGGTGATTACTTTATAAAAATTGAGCTATACATTTGTTTTGTGACATTTTCTGTGTTATGTTTCATTTTACAACTTAAAAATAATAAATAAATAAAATCAAAACCAAAGCTTTTTGAACAAGTGGCAACACAAAGTTTCCCATCTATAACTCCCCTTGTCTGCAGGCCTACATGCAACTACTACTGCCAGAGGCTAATCCTGTCAGTGCGCTCATACTTTCACGCTGAAACACAATAAACAAGGGAAATTTTGCTCCTCTGACTCACGGCATAAGGCACCGGCATCTTCAGGGAGGCAGAACTACTCAGAAAGTTTCTCTCTGTTGCATAATACTCCCCTGTGCAAAGAGTTAGACAAAATGCTGCCATAGTTAATTAACAGCACTAATTGTGCTTGGGTAGTGACCAAATGGAACTTCAGAGACCTGCTATTGCCAGCCAGAAATCGGTCTGTTATGGGAATTGTCTTCTAGAATCATGCTGGTTTTCCCAAGGTAACTAAAGGGAAAAGTGGTTAATGGGTCACTTGGGGGGGTGACATCTTTTTCTGTAAATTACCTTTCTTTCTCCTACTAAGAATTTTTTTTTTTTTTTGGCCATGAAGCCAAACACAGCCTTTGAATAACAAGGAAAGTAGATTATAATTGAATAAAATTAACAGAAAGAAAAACTGTGTGAATAATTTTATGCTTTTAAAACTAATTCTACACTATGAAATTCTACACTAGGAATATAAACCATAGCCTCATCATATGCACTTTAGTACATTGAAGTAGCCCATACAATCTGTTGCTTTGCCTAGCTATCCACTTATTAACTTCTACATGAATGGGGGGGGCGGGGGAGGAGGATGCAATGGAATGAATACAATGGAAATTACAAAAATCTAGGTGGGAGAAATATTGATGATCTGTTAGTCCATAAAAATTTTAATGTGTAAAGTATAAACACCAATGAGAACATTAATACAGATCTTAGAAATATTAGTTTTACTGTGAACAGAACCATCTAAAGGTTAATTTTCTATAGTAACAATTTTAAAAGAAAATGTTGGATCTGGTCCAGGAGAATACAATGAATGAAAAAAATACAAATTAAGAGTAAACATAAATTAAGGGGGAATAAACATCTAATATTCAAACATAGCCAAAGAGAAGAAAATGTCTAAATAATCGTTTAAGCCCATGGTTAAAAACAAATGTAAATATGGTGGCCAATGTTTATTGAGTAATTCATCTGTGTCAAGCAGTATATTAATGCTTTATTTTTATTTTGCACTTAATCTTTGCCCTCACCATAAAGTCAGTGGAGCTCACATTTGAATGCAGGGAATCTGTATCTCTAACCACTTTTGCTCATATTTATTTCCTGTGCATTTTTGTAAAGTATTTGTTACATATATACATATACATACATAGAAAGGGAGAGGAGAGAGAGATAGAAATATAAACAGAGAGACAGAGTGACAGAAATTATGTAAAGGTCACTTGCGGAGTTTGGTGTAGCTTCAGGATAATTATAATTAAGTAATTAACACAGAGGGTTTTTTCAAATCATTTATATCAAATTGAAAAAAATATAAGCATCAGGAGACTTCCCTGTCACTCTGTAATATACCCATCATAATACTACAGTCTCAAGTCAGTGCCCCCAAAATACTGTTCAGTTCAACAAATATTGAGTGGCTATGGGAAACCAGCAACCATACTGGGTGCTCCAGATACAAAGATAAATGAGAAGTCATCTCTGTGATCCGGAAGCTTACATCTAGTGGGAAAGACATATAAAGAAAGTACTCTCATAAGTGAAAAACCAGATTAATTAATAAAATAATACAAAATCACAGAGGAAGTGGTTCAGGGACGGCTTCCAAAGGCCTCATACCTCATATGAATCCTGAAAGTAAACAAGGATTAACCAAGTGAAGAAATGTGTGAGTATTCCAAACAAAAAGGAACAGCATGAGCAAATGCAAGGTGGTAAGAAATAAAGGGAAGTATAAAGGGGTGTAAGCAGCGTTGTATTACTGGCAGATAATTAGAATATTGGGAGTAACAAAAGCTGGAGGTGTCCAGGTTATGAGAAATTTTGCTTGAAATATGAGAAATCTGAAATATAAGAGATAGTGAGACTATGAAATATTTTAATAAAGATAGTGTTTTATTTAGGTTGATCACTCTGGCTGCATTGTGGGGGAAAAGACTTAAGAACAAGACAGGAAACAAGGAGAATATTTAGGAAACTACAGCTACAGTACAGATGAGTGGTAATCGAGGACTGAAATGAGTAGTGAAAATAGAAATAAGGAAGCAAATTCAAGAAATGTGTTTGGAAGTAAAAAGAACATGACCAGGTGTTTGATTGATAGTGGGAAGTGAGGAAAAAGGATGAATAATAGGTGAATGATGTTTATTCCAACAAATGCCTCCATTCCCCTCTTAGGACAGGAGAATGTGTAAGTTTTCCTATGTCACAGAATTTATATGATCCCCGGAGAGAAGGTAAGAAGGGGAAGGGGGTAAGCAAGTATCCTAAATTGACTGGAGAAAGAGGAGTATTACACAGAGAAAAGTATGAAAATATATACCTAGTGTTTAAAGATTAACAACAAAGTGAATGCCTATGTATCCACCATACAGGATATGAAACAGAACGTTACTAGTGCCTTCCAAGCAACCTTGGGTGCCCCTTCTCAATTCCATTTGAAACCAAGGGGTTGATTTGATCAGGACTGCCTGCCTTGCTTGCTCTTGGTCGCTTGTTTTTTGTTTTTTTTGTTTGTTTGTTTGGGAGGGGAGGTTGTTTGTTTGTTTGTTTCCTTATTTCATGAAGCTGAAGGCTTTGCAACGGAAAGCTGAAACTTACGCTTCACTGGCTATAGATAACATTCATTAGTTAGGTCACCATGGTAATGGTGCTTCGGTTGTTTTTCAGGAACTTGGGCCAGCCCCTGTCCAGTTCAAAACAGTTCAGACCACCCACCCTTCAACTGCGGCCTTCGCAAGTGCCCCAGAGATGGCCTTCTGACGTCAGAAAGTCAAAAACTCCACCCTCAGGTCACATTACTGCTCTTTTCCCTGCATTTACCCTACTAATTGAACCCTGACCACCCTTGCACAGAATAAACCTGTTACTTCATTTGTCCCCACTGCCAATCACCTTTCTACACACCATAGACCACCCCACTTCCCTAACCTATAAATATTCCTAAGCCTTATCTTCAGGAAGCCAGATCTGAGAGCTGTTCTCCTGCTTCCTGGCCTTGCAATTAAATCTTTTCTCTTTTACAAAACCCATGTCACAGTGATTGATTTACTCCATGCAGGCAGAACAGACTTAGACCTGGCTGGTAACACATTGTCCTCTATTTTCTACTAAAAATAACCACTATCCTTCCATTCCATTATGTGTGTGTTTTTATAGACTATAACCCATGAAGGGATCCCAACTGATGTATTATTTAGTTTTGCTCTGTTTGACTCTTACATAAATGGGATCATATTGTAGAAGTTCTTCAAGTACTTTCACTTTATTCAAAAATAAGTTTGCATATTTCAACCATGTAAGTACATGTTGCTGTAGTTCATCCATTCTCATTGCTATTAATATATGGTATTCTACTGCATAAATTTCTCAGACTTCATTCATCAGGTCTATTATTGATAGACACTTGGAGTTTTTCCAGTTCTTAACTAACGATGCTGCCATGAACATTCTCTTGTACTTCTCCTGGTGCACATATGCAACAGATTCTCTGGGATACACACTTAAGAGTGGAATCGTTGAAGTATTCAGCCTTGCCATGGAGTGCTATAATGTTTTTCAAAGTGGTCCTACAGATTCACACTCTCGCCACCAATAAACAAGCATTACCACTGCTCCTCATCCTTACTAACACTTAATATTGTCAGACATCTTAATTTTTCTCAATATGATGAAATACTATCACCATTTTGTTTAAAATTAGCGTTTCCCTGATTGTTAATGAGGTTGAACATGTTTTCATTCATTTATTGCTCATTTGAGTTTCCACATATGTAAGGGACTATTCAAGTCTTTGCCATTTTTCAATTAATATATATATCAATATGTATACAAGCATATGCACACACACACTGCACTCTCTCTGAATTAAAATCTTTCATCATTTATATGTACTTTATCATGAAAATATTTTCTTCAATTTGAGATTTTCCTTGCCACTCCCCTCAGAGATTTCTGGTGTATTTGTGAAGAGGAGCTCTAAATTGTGATGCATTTAAGTTTCCCAATCTTTTCCATTATTCTTTTTTTTCCTTGTATCTTCTTGGGGAAAAGAAAAAGCTCTTCTCTAGTCCAATGTAATGAAGATATTCTCATAATTTTTATACAAATTTTGTAGTTTTTCCTTTCAGTTTTAAATGTTAATTTTTTATTTTTTATTGGATTTGCCTTTTATTTTATTTTTTTTATTTCAGCATATTATGGGGGTACAGATGTTTAGGTTATGTATATTGCCTTTGTCCTGCCCGAGTCAAAGTTTCAAGCATGTCCATTCCCCAGACTGTGCGCACTGCACCCATTAGGTGTGAATATACCCATCTCCTCCTCCCCCTCCCACCTGCCCAACACCAGTGAATGTTACTACTATATGTGCACTTAAGTGCTGATCAGTTAATACCAATTTCATGGTGAATACATGTGGTGCTTGTTTTTCTGTTCTTGTGATACTTCACTTAGTAGAATGGGCACATTGTCTTTCTTATGATTAGTGATTCCATAGTCTGTTTTTTTCACCTTTTGCTTTTAGTGACAATTATAGTCTTATATTTATTTATTTTTCTTTTGTTTTGTTTTTTTAATTTCAGCATATTATGGGGGTACAAACGTTAAGGTTACATACATTGCCCTTGTCTCCCCTCCCACCTCCAGTCAGAGCTTCAAGCGTGTCCCTCCCCCAGACAGTGCTCATCGCACTCACTATGTATGTATATACCCATCCCCCCTCTCCCCTCCCACCTGCCCCACACTCAACAAATGTGTTTTTTTTCTTAACATTTTGGTTACATTTTATATCTTTGCCTCTCCCTAGCAAGAGTTAGAGGTATGCCCTTCCCCTCCACACTGTTTGCCACATCCCTCAAATGTGGGACTACTCCTCCAACCCCCTGAATCCCTGGTGAACATCACCACCCTTTGAGCACCATAGTGTTAATCAGTCAGTACCAATTTGATGGCGAGTATATGTGGAGCCCATTATTCTGATCTTGTGTCACCTCACTTTGGATAATGGGCTTAAACTCAAACCAGGATAATATAAGCAGTGCTAGCTCACTGTCGTTTCTTAGAATTGAGTAATATTCCATTGTACCTCTCACAAAAATCCACTCAAGATTGATAACAGATTTAAATCTAAGGCATGAAAACTTAAGAATCCTAGAAGAAGAGGTTGGGAAAACCCTCTGAGACATTGACTTAGGCAAAGAATTCTTGAAGAAGACCTCCAAAGCAATCACTGCAGCAACAAAAATAAACAAATGGGACCTGATCGAATTAAGAAGCTTCTGCACAGCCAAAATACTATCATTAGAGACAACCTACAGAATGAGAGAAAATATTTGCTCTCTACACTTCCAATAAAGGTGTGATAACAAGAATATATCTAGAGCTCAAAAGAATTAACAAGGAAAAATCAAACAACCCCATCAAGAAATGGGCAGCGGAAATGAACAGAAACTTTTCTAAAGAAGACAGAATAATGGCCAGCAAACATATTAAAAAATGCTCAACATTGCTAATGATTAGAGAAATGCAAATCAAAACCACAATGAGATATCATCTAACCCCAGTGAGATTGACATGTAACAAGAAATCCAAAAACAACAAATGTTGGTGAGGATGCGGAGAGACAGGAACACTCTTACACAGCTGGTGGGACTGCAAATTAGTGCAACCATTTGGAGATATCTCAAAGAGCTAAAAATAGAAATACCATTCTACCCAGCAATAGCATTATTAGGCATCTACCCAAAAGAGCATAAGACATTCTATTATAAAGACATCTGCACCCGAATGTTTATGGCAGCACAATTCACTATTGCAAGGACTTGGAAACAACCCAAGTGTCTGTCAATTCATGAGTGGATTATAGTCTTATATTTAAAAGAATATCTTATGAATAGTATGCAATTGACTCTCATATTCAGTCTAATATTTCTTTTAAATGGAGTGTTCTGAGCATTTTTAATTTAATGAAATTATTAATACAGATTAGAGACTCAAAAAAGGAAAGGGTGGGAGTAGTTAAGGGATGAAAAATTACCTATGGTGTATAATGTACACTATTCAGGTAATGGGTACACTAAAAGCCCAGGCTTGACCACCATACAATATATACATATAACAGAATTCAACTTGTACCCCCTAAATATATTAAAATTTAAAAATGAAAAGAGAATTTATAACAGTGTAACTATAATTTTCTTATGTTGTCCTTTTGTTATTGGTTTAATATATTATACTTTTGTGTATATTACATACCCTAGCACATATTTCTAATATTTTTTCCTTTAAACAAAATAATTTATAAAGAATTTTTAACTAATCCTTTAACATTTATTCATATATATTGTGTTTTTAATGTTCTTCATTTCCTTCTTCAAATTAGTCTTCCATCTGGCATCATTTTCCTTCAGTCTGAAGAACTCCATTTAGCATTTCCTTTGTGTGTGAGTTTCACTAATGACAAATTCTCTCAGCTATTGTTATGTGAAAATATCCTTATTCTATCTTCATTATTTTGCTGGGTATAGAATTCTAAGTTGAAAATTACTTTTCTAACTTTAACACATTAACTATCATGTGAGTTGTACTTAACTGATGATAATTTTGAGTCTGGGGCCTCATGAAGCATATGTAACTCACATCTGTTCATTTTTCAAGTTGCTTATAACTCACACATAGAAAACAATAAAAAGTAACAAATTTTTCATTAAATTAGAAAAGATCATTTTGTTTTCAGTTTTTATTATATTTTTGTAATAAAACACCATGGCCCCAAGAAAAAAAATATTTCTAGTGTGGCAGTCAATGTGTTAAAGTAACATTCTGTTGTGTTCTGGCTTCTATTGTTTGTGATGGAAATTTAGGCTTCATTCTTATCATTTCCTGAATGAAATGTGTATTTTTCCTCTGGTAGACTTTTAAATATTCTCTTTATCTTTGGTTTTCAGAAATTTCACTTTTATATACCTTGATGTGATTTTCTTTGTATTTATTCCATTTGACATTTCATAAATTTATTGGATTTATATGGTTGAAGTCTTTCCTCGTGTTGGAAAATTCTTGGCCATTATCACTTCAAGTATTTCTTCTGTCTTATCCTTACTCAACCTCTGAGATTCAAACATTATGTTAGACCTTTTGATATTATTTCTCAAACTATGACATTCATTTCTGGTTTTGATTCATCTTCCTCTCTCCTTCAGTTTGTATAACTTCAATTGACTGTCTTCACATTCATTGATTCTTTCTTCTACTCTGTCCAGTCTTACTGTAAGTCTATCTAATGAATTTTTATTTCAGATTCTATATTACTCAATTCAAGAATTTACATTTGGTTCTTAGATTTTCTTTTTCTCTTCTGAAATTTTCATCTTTTCTTGAATTTATTTAATATGCTTCTAAGAAATAAAGTCGTTATCATCTTATTCCAATATCTTCTTGTCTTGACTATTTTTTCTCTGAATCATTTGTCACGTTTCTACTTCATGTCTCATAATTCTTTGTTACACGTCAGTCTTTGTTTGCAAAAGGATAGCAAAAACTGCAGTTGATAATTTTTCCTGTATCGGAAAGCTAGGTTGAGAGTTGATACCTTCAAACTCATCAGTAAAATAGATCAAGTCCTGGTTGCATATTTAGCTACTTTCAATTAAATATTTGTTTCAAATGTCTTGTGGGTAGGGTCCGCCAATCCTAAGGAAGCACTTATTTGCAGTAGAATTAATTCTGCATCCAAGTCTCCTCCTGATTCTAATCCATCATGCCAGCCCATAAAATTGTTAAAAGATCAGATGATTTCTTCTTACCCCAACAATGTCTTCCTTCAAATGTATTACAGTTTCATACCCCTTCTCACCCATGTCCCCAGGAGGAAAAGCAGGCACCAGTCTCTATTCACTTACAGAAGGCTCACCACTTTCTGAAGTTTACTTCCTATAAACATTTTTCCATCCCTAGTTGTTTTATGCATTTATAAAATTATTTTATATATCATTTGGTGATTTCTCATTCTTATAGCAAGAGTGATGGTATTTTGCTGCTTCTACAGAAAGCAAAGCATGGCAGAATAACAAGTAGCAGAAATTTGTCTTCTTATATTGAACTTTAGCTTAAATATACTGTGGTTAAAGACAATGGTTTGTACATTAACAATACCTTGAAATTTGTTGTGACTTGTTACTTAGCTCAGTATATGGCCAGTTTTTATAAATGTTCCAAGTATGCTTAAAACAAATATGTATTCCATAATCATTCATTGAATTTTTATTCCATGATACTGTTTTATATATATATATATAAATTTCCAATAGATCAACTTTAAATCTTTTATATTTGTTGATTTTTTGTCTCCTTCATCTACCATCTACTATACCACCCCCACTATGATTTTTTATCTACTTTCTTCTCCATATTTTTATCAATTTTATATATTTTGATACTATGTTTTTATATGCATACAAATTTAAAAGTTTTACAACTGCCCTGGTAAATTTAAGTGACTACAGATGCTACACAACTTACAATGGGGTTACATACTGATAAACCCATCCTAAATTGAAAATATTATAAGCTGAAAATGCATTTATATACTTAACCTATCAAACATCATAGCTTAGCTCAGCCTACCTTAAATAAACATGCTCAGACACTTACATTAGCTTACAGTTGGGCAAAACCATCTAACAAAATGCCTATTTTATAATAAAGTGCTGAATATCTCATGGAACTTATTGAATCCTGTTCCTACAGTGAAAAAACAGAATGATTGTATGGGTACTCATTATTAATGTGCAAAGCTCAAAGCACACTGGGCCTGAAGAATGCTTGAAGCATTAAACTAAAATTAATTCTGGATGATGTGGATACTGCAGCAACAGGGTCATCAATTTATCTCTCTTCTGACATGGCTCAAGAATAGCTGGTAGAAGGCACTGAGGCATTGACACTTGATGGTTTTCCAGGCATAGTGCTCTTCAGTAAGTATCAAGTTTTGATGGTAGAGTTTGTTTCTTCTCGTTATTACACAGTAAAGTTTCTACTGAATTTGTATCACTTTCTTACCATCATAAAGTCAAAACATCATAAATTACACCAAAATAATTCAGGGACCATGTGTACATTATAGTTATTATTATTAAGTTATTGTACTATATCAAGTAATGCTTTTTGCCTCACAATGCATTTTATTTGATGTTGTGCCTAAGCAAAAATTTTTGTACATAGACTGATCATCTTCGTTCATCCTTTTATTTTTCACTATCTCTCTATCTTGGTATTTTACATGTCATATAGATGAGCATTTTAATACAATCCAACAAACTTTGTCATTTAACCAGAACATTTTGTACTTTGAAATTTATTTTACTTACTGACATATCAAGATTCACAGCTATCAACTTATTTTATTTTTCTATTTGTTTTATTTTTTCTGTGTTTCTTTTGCTTTCCTTATTGCCTTCTTTTGGAATAATTATGTCTGGGTTGTTTTTTATCTTTTAATTTGGAAAATGTCCAACACTTTTCTAATTTTTAATGGTTATGTTAGGAGAAGAAAATTCAGACTTAACAGTTTAACATAGAGAAATAATCAATATTTTTACCCTTCTACTAAGCAAATAGCATAGAACACTCTAACTTTATTTTTCTTTTGTTGATTTACATGCTGTTTTGTAATATATTTTATTTCTATATTTTAACTCCTAAAATATTATTATTGTTTTATATAGTCAGTTATTTTTCTACTTATTCACATATGTGTCAATTTCTTTGCTCTTTATTTGTCTTAGACTTAAACCTTTCATATGAGATGACTGTACTTCTTTTTATAGAATTATTTTAGTGAGTATCAATAGCAAAATCTTTGTTTTCATTTATTTGAAAATACTTCTAATTTTACTTACTGTTTAAAACTATTTGTTATAGAATTCTACGTTGAAAGTTATTTTCTCTAAGAACATTGAAGGTATATTTTACTATCTTCTGGATTCCTTTGTTGCTGATTAGAAATCAGATGTCAGCCTACTTTTGCTCCTTTTAAGATAATCTATTTTATCTCCATGGCTACTTCTATGAGCTTCTCATTGTCCTTGATGTCATAATTTCACTATTATACCTTTAGTTAAAAATTTCTTTTGTATTTTGTGTTTTTAATTCATGTGGCATTTTTATCTATGGATTGTGTCTCATATCCTCTAAGAATATTTTAGCTAATATCTTTCCAATATTAACTCTGATTCATTCTCTCCTTCATCTCTTTCTGAAACACCCTTAAAACATTCTTAGACCTTCCCTCTCTAACCTCCATGTCTCTTAACTACATGTTTCTTATTTTTCATTTCTTTCTTCCTATGTGCAATCTGGAGAGCTTCTTCTGACCTATCTTGCAATTTACTAATTCATTTTTCAGCTGATTCTAACATACTAATGTTTTGTTAAATGCATTCATTCAGGTTTCAAATTTCAGTTATTTTATTTATTATGTACATTCTGTTTGTTTTCTTTCAATCTTCTTGGCCATTCTCTAGAGTTTACTATTCAATAAAAATATTTTTAATTTTTTGGTTTTACTTTAAACATATTAAGCATAGTTATTTTATTGTGATTTCTGTATCTGATACTTTCAACATCTGGGGTCTTTGCTAGTCTTCTTTCTGTGCTCTAGCTCATGATGTTTTATTCTTTTGATTATTTTAATGATAATGAAAAGGGAGAGAAGTAAAAGAAAGAGAAGGGTAAGAAGGGAGAGAGAAATAAAGAAAGCTGGTTCTAATTTTTGTCTACCAAATGGCTCCAATGGAACACTCCCACTTTGTGGATTTTTAGGTTATTAAAATTAATTTAATTCCTAGATTAACACCTCTTCACCCAAATACTTTAATTCTAGGCTTTTCATCTCATTCTTCCCTTTGTAGTTATTCTACATATAATATCTTCAAAACACTGTCACTTTAGATCATTCAAACTCTTCTCTGTTTGAATTCTCTTCTCTGTTGAAAATGTTTTTCTCATTCCTAATGCATTATGTCTCTCTTTAGCTATGAATATCCATAAACTCTCATTTCAATAGATCTTTGGCAAACCCGTTTGCTCCATCTTGTTCAACTACTTATTTCCTCAGAAACTTTATGTTCCTTTTTCTCCACAAGTATGCCATATGTTTTATATTTTTTCTTCATTAAAAAGAAAGTATTTTACATTATATTTTGAAATATATTTTGAAATCAGGTAGTATGATCTTCAGCTTTGTTCTTTTGATCAAGGTAGAATTGGCTATTCAGGGTATTTTGTGGTAACATATACACTTTAAGATGGTTTTTTCTATTTCTGTGAAGAATAGCATTAAAATTTTGATAGAGATAGTATTGAATCTATAGATCACAATATGTATTATGGACATTTTAACTATTAATTCTTTCATACCATGAACATAGGATATCTTTCCATTTATCTGTGTGATCTTAAATTTTTTCATCAATATTTTATAGTTTTTTATATACAGGTTTTTTACCTCCTTGGTTAAATTTAGCCCTATGTATTTTATTTCATTTTTTGTTGATATTATAAATGGGATTGTTTTCTTAATTTATTTCCTGGATACTTCATTTTTAGAGCATGGAAATGCAAGTGACTTGTGTCTGTTGATTTTGTACCCTGCAACTTTACTGAATTCATTTATCAGTTCTAACAGTATTTTGTTGGAATCTTTAGGATTTTCTATACGTAATAGCATGTCATCAACACAGACAATGTAACTTCTCCTTCCAATTTGCAGCAACTTGGATGGAACTATAGGCCAAAATCCTAAGCAAAGTAAAGCAGGAACAGAAAGGCAAATGCCATTATCTTCTCACTTGTAAGTGGGAGATAAACTATGGCTATGCAAGGACACACAGAGTGGTAAATGGACATTGGAGACTCAAAACAAGGGAGGGTGGAACGAGCTGAGGGATGAAAAATTACCTATGGGGTACAATGTACACCATTCATGTGGTGGGTACAAAAGCCCAGACTTCACCACTATACAATACATACATGTACCAGAATTCAACTTTTACTCCCTAATTCTATTAAATTAAAAAAAAAAAAAGAATTGGGCTAAGCAGGAGGAGGCTTAAAAAATAAATAAATAAAGATCTGAGCTTGTTATTTTCTTTCTGTAAGATTCAAAAGAATCCATCACACACCACACTTGTTATAATTATTATCAGTGTAGAAATGATCAAGAGGAGCTCAGCACTATAATTAGCCCCCAAACAAGAACAAGCCAATTCCAAAACTCCATATCTGAGGATCTGTTTCCTAGGACCAATGTTGTTATAAATATCTGTCTAAGTCAGTGTTCAGTCAGAAATCAGAAATTATAACAGTAGTTTTAATACAAAATAATATCATTCAGAGATGATTAGGTATTGAAGAATGCCATATAAAGGAATAAAATTCTGATACATGCTACAATATAGATGAATCTTAAAAACATTGTGCTACCTAAAAGGCTAGAAATATAAAAGACTTCATATTTTAATTGGATTTATTTTCTCATTGTTAAGCTGGGTTTTCTTATTTCAAAATATTAGGGGGGTACAAATGTTTCTGTTACTTCAATAGCTTCTTTATTTAATAGTGTGCCCATCACCTAAATAGTATTCATTGTACCTGTTAGGTAGATTTTTACCTCTCCCTCCTTCATCTTCCCCTTCTTGATTTCCAATGACCTTTACTTTTCTCTGTGCCCATATGTGCACATCAATTAGTTCCAGTTATTAGAGAGTATATGTTGTGTTTGTTTTTTCATTCCTGAGATACTTTACTTGGGATAATGCTCTCCATTTCCATCCAAATTGCTATAAAAGACATTAATTCATTTCCTTTTATGGCTGAGTAGTACTCCATGGTGTGTGTATGTGTATGTGTATGTTTGTGTGTATTTTGTTAATCCGTTAATGAATTGATGCACACTTGGGTTGATTACACATCTTTGCAATTATGAATTGTGCTGCAATAAACATTCAAGTGCAGGTGTGTTTTTGATAAAATGACTTCTTTTCCTTTGGGTATATACCCAGTAGTGGGATTGCTGGGTCAAATGATAAGTCTACTTTTAGTTCCTGGAGAAATCTCCATACGTATTCCATGAGGGTTGTACTTATTTGCAGTTTCATCAACAGTGTATAAGCATTCTTTTCTCTCTGTATCCGGGCCAGCATCTGTTGTTTTTTGACCTTTTAATAATGGCCATTCTGAAACTATCATGAGAACAAAGAGACAACCTACAGAATGGGAGAAAATATTTGCATGCTACACATCCAAAAAAGGGCTGATAACTAGAACCAATACAGAACTCAGGAAAATCACCAAGAAAAAAATCAAACAACCCTATCAAAAAGTGGGCAAAGGACATGAACAGAAAGTTTTCAAAAGAAGATAGACTAATGCCCAACAAACATATGAAAAAAATGCTCAATATCTCTAATCTTCAGGGAAATGCAAACCAAAACCACAATGAGATATCACTTATCTCCAGTGAGAATGGCCTTTATTGAAAAGTCCCAAAACAATAAATGTTGGCGTGGATGCGGAGAGATAGGAACGCTCATACACTGCTGGTGGGACTGCAAATTAGTACAAACTCTGTGGAAAGTAATATGGAGATACCTCAAAGAGCTACAAGTAGAACTACCATTTGATCCAGCCATCTCATTACTGGGCATCTACCCAAAGGAACCAAAGACATTCTATAAAAAAGACATCTGCACTAGAATGTTTATAGCAGCACAATTCACAATTGCAAAGATGTGGAATCAACCCAAGTGCCCATCAATTCATGAGTGGATTAACAAGATGTGGTCTATGTATATTATGGAATACTACTCAGCCATGAAGAAGTATTAATTAATGTATTTTGTAACAATTCAGGTGGAACTGGAGCCCATTCTTCTAAGTAAAGTATCTAAAGAATAGAAAACCAAACACCACATGTACTTGCTATTAAATTGGAACTAACTGATAAGCACACATGTGCACAGAGCAAAGTAAAACTCAGTGGAAATCAAGCGGGGGGTGGGGGGGTTGGTGAAAACCTACCTAATGAGTACAGTAAGCACTATCTGGGTGATGTGTACACTTGTAACCCTGACTCAAGCATAACAAAAGTGATCCATGTAACCAAAATCATTTGTACTCCCATAATATTTTGAAATAACTAAAG
The DNA here is from genome assembly GCA_008086735.1 of Cheirogaleus medius. NCBI lineage: Eukaryota > Metazoa > Chordata > Mammalia > Primates > Cheirogaleidae > Cheirogaleus > Cheirogaleus medius. The sequence continues at coordinate 19,188,963 of VBSM01001044.1, read as the reverse complement.
GCATCAGAGAGGCAGATCAGCACAAAAAAATCTATTATAGTCCTATGTGCTAAATAAACAATTATAAATTGAAACAAAAAGCAAAGCCATTTAAAAGAGCATCAAAAATATAGAATACTTAGGAATAAATATAAAAATATATATACAAGACCAGTTCACCAAAAATTACAAAACATTGCTGAAGGAAATTAAAAGGGGCTAACATAGATGGAAAGATATACTGTATTCATGATTCATTCTTCTCAAAACATAAATATATTCATCAGATAAGAATGTTACAGATCTAATATTCAAATCATTGTTTGATGTCACAAAGTTCCTGAATCTAACATATCAAAGAAAGAAACACATAGCTACATCATGATCAATGAGAAGGCATTATCACATCATTTATGAGATCTTCCTGTAAATGATTAGCTGTTTGCATACTCTTTTCATTGCTGCCTTCATCTCTTTATTTCTGAATGTATAGATGACTGGATTCAGAAAAGGAGTGAGAACTGCATCAAAAATAGCAAGAAACTTGTCCATCTGTGAATTAGGGTGTGGCCACGTATATACAAACATGGTTGGACCAAAAAACATAAAGACCACAGTGATGTGAGCCGAAAGTGTGGAAAGGGCTTTGGATGAACCACCTGAAGAATGTTTCCAAACAGTAAACAGGATGGAGATATATGAGATAAGAAGTATGAAGAAAGAACCAACACAGATAAACCCACTATTGACAGTGACCATGAACTGCAATCTGTAGGTATCTGTACAGGCTAGTCTGAGAAGCCGAGGAAGGTCACAGTAAAAGCTGTCCAATACATTAGGGCCACAGAAAGGTAAATGAACAAGAAATGCCAGCTGGAACAGTGAGTGACTGACACCAAGGGCCCAGGCAGCAGCCAGAAACAATATGCACATTCGTGGGCTCATGATGGTCAGGTAGTGGAGAGGCTTACATATGGCCACATACCTGTCAAAGGCCATGGCTATGAGCAGCACCATCTCCACACCACCAATCACATGGATGAAGAAGATCTGAGCAATGCAGCCTCCAAAGGAGATGACTTTGTGCTTTCTGAAAAGGTCATAAATCATCTTTGGGGAAGTGACAGAGCAGGCTCCCAAGTCAATAAAGGAGAGACTGGCCAGTAGGAAGTACATAGGGGAGTGTAAGTGAGTGTCAGTGGTCACAGAAAACACAATGAGGATGTTTCCAGTCATGCTCGCCACATAGAGAATAGAGGAGAACACCAGGAGGAAAAGCTGGATCTCCCATGAATGAGTGAGTCCCAGAAACACAAACTCAGACACTACAGAGTGATTCCCTCCATCCATTGATCCAGCCAGCTGGGCTGTGGCTGAAATTATGAGAACTAAGAAAATGAGGAGAAAATTGTGATTACAGGGATAATAATATGTATTGAAATCAATAATATTTCAATTTTCTTAGTATGAATGAATAATATAGTTATCCAGTTCCTCAAATATAAAAAATAACAAAAATCAACATAATATCATCAAAACATGTGAGCTACAACATGACTTAAACTTACCACCAACACTCTTGATATAATGTCTGTTCTCAAATTAACAGATCACTCAAGAACAAAAGATTCATGCCTATCTGTGACATTTATCAGTTGTTTAAATCACCTGTGATATTGACTATTCCTTGTTTACAACACATTCTATATTGCATTTATACATATTCTTATTATTCCCTTCTGTCCCCAGTTTGCACTCACAATTCTCTGAATGAAAGTAGGGATAAGAGGAACATCATGATTAACAGATGGAGTAAAAGGTACCTGAGATGGACTGAATTAAGATAGGCTATAGACTAAGACTTAATAAAGACACTGGGGTATGTGGAATTGGAGAGCCCACAACTGTAGTAGAACAGGGGAAATATGTGGACACGCATAAAAAATAGAACAATGCTATTATCCATCATGTTTTCTCATGTTCACTGCTGTCTAAGTAGCTCCAAGTTCTACACAACCTTTCATAATTACAACATCGTAAATAGCTTCACACCCTGTAAGGATTTCATAAGGAGGTTGTGTCATCTGTCATGCAAGGCTTTTTCCAGCCCTAATAAATGTGTTTGGGGGGGTGGGATTTCACCAGAGTTTCTACTAAGGCATGTGCCTAAAGTGGTCACAGAGGATGTAATATATCCCTGCAAACAGTTTCTCTTTGTTCATACACATGAATGTATTGAGGATCAGCACTTGAAATAGCTGAGATATTTTTAATTCATCAATGTCTCAGCCTCCCCTTGGTACCAGCTTTTATGTCCATTGGTATTCCTTACCCTTTAAAGTACTCAGTACCTCAGTACTCAGCATAGTAACCTATTCTGACATTTGATATTATCAAGCTTAATTTGACTAAGACTCATTCAGATATTTTATCTTCAAGGAAATTTGTAATTTTATACTTTTAATTCATGATTATAAAATTAGATGAGTATCAAGCATTAATAAGTCACATTTTAGGAAGGCACAAAAGCTGTCTTATTAACTTTGAACTATAAAGTAAAAACCATGACACTGGAGATTTAGTCCTTTAACACATATTGTGTTTATATGTGAGGTAGAAGGTGAGCAGAAAACAGTGTTATATTTCTCTGTGTCCAGATAGATACTCACCTCAATTGTTCTCCTATAGTAGAAAGCAGCTCCTGAAAACACTTAATACAGGTATATTAGTAGTTGCTGAGGTACAAAGAAAGCCAATATACTGGTGTCCTACATTTTTGCAGCTGCAACTCGAAACCCTCTCATGCAAAGAGCCATCTGCTTGGTGCCATAATTCATTCTAGACCCCAAAACTCACAGAGGCACATACTGTGCCTTGACTCCAATCTGGAGTCACCACCATGGCATGAGTCTCTCTCTATTGTCATCTACACATAGTGATTATACTGTGACCTCCTGAGTTAACAGTCCACAGTCTCAAGGTATATACTTTTTATAACCAGAAACCTATGGCCTGGGTTAGGGAGCAAAAACTGCCACAGGTACTGCCGACCAGGGTAAGGTAAGTCAGCATGGAAGACTGATGAGATGAGCACACATGGGGAGGTCATGAGGCTCTCTCTGGGAAGGTGGGCAGGAAAACTCAATCATTGTTGAAAAAGATCTGAAGCCTTGGTGAGGGAAAACACATGTCCCCAGTGTGATGGGATGAAATACATATGGAATTTTATAAAATCCATTTTACCAAGTTGGTCACAATTCGGATGAAAAACATCAGACCCAGAAAAATAATCTGAATTTCCAAAATTCCAACGATTGATAGAATGGGGACCCAGGTCTCTTGATTCCTATTCCAGAAAGACAAATCATAACAGTAATCAAATAAAATTAGCAGATAATCAAGTAAAATATAACCAAATAAAAAGAACAAAACTCAAAACTCAAAAAAGTGATTTTTCCTGGTTAAAACCAAAACTAACCAGAGATTTTCATACATAGTATCTTTTATCAATACCAAATTATATGGAAATAAATGGATAATACATAAAATGTGTACACAGTTAAAGATTAACTAGTTCAATAGTAAATTACATTTTGGAAAGTGATTGTTGATTACTGTCAGGATTTTTGTACTCATTCTTCATATTTTGCTGATTAACTGGTTGCTATACCTGTAAAAAAAATTAAGGTCATGTTTCTGTGAAGTCTATCCTTTTGATCTTTCTAAATTTTGATATCCTCAAAGGTCAATTAAAATCTCAATCTCTTCCTGTATTTTTACTAATAATTCCCCTTAATACTGATTTGTTTCTTTCTCTAATTCCTGTAAACCAAAAAACCAAAAAAAAGTTGAAAAACATGAATTGTACATATAACAATATTGTATACAATACATATTAAGTGAATAGTAAGATAAATATTTGGTGAGTTCTGGGAGAAAAAGTGCTATAGACATTCAAAGGCAGAAGATGCTAGTGCCACCAAGAGTGGTGGGGTGGGCTATGCCAAGGACAGAAACACTGATCTAGCGCTTTAGAAATTAGTGAAAATTCAATAGGAGAAGGATGAGGTATACAATGTGTATACCTTAAATAATATAATAAGAAAAGACTTTTTAGTATCAATTATCATTATTCATGTCTACATTACTCATATTATATACCCAGGTACATACAGAAAGTAGATAGATAGTGCTTAGTTTATAAGTGAGATTAATAACCCCAGCCCATAGTAAGGCCATGCCTTCAAGTCAGTGACCTTTATTATTCCTGTCCAACATTTTTTTCAATAATTTTAATATACATAAAGGAAAATTTCTAAAAACTTACAGTAGCCATCACTAATGGTCTCTCAGAGGGAAGGCACGTAAGATTTACAACATATTACTCACTAGGGATAAGATAGCATTTAATCTCCAAACCAACAGCCAGCATTCAACTTATTTTTCCAAAGTCTATGGAATAATCTAAGACATAGAAAACTGAAGCAGAGATAAACAGAAAAGAATGAAGATTTAAAATATGGGAATAGTAAAGCAATCACAGAAAGACAAATCTTGCGTGTTCTCACTCATATGTGGGAGCTAAATATCAGAACATTTGATCTCATGGAGACAGAGAGTAGAATGATGTTTACTAGAGGATAGGAAGGGTAGTGGAGAGAGAGGAATAAAGTGGGGATGGTTAATGGGTGCAAAAATAGAGTTAGAAAGAATGAACAATATTTGATAGCACAACAAAGTGACTATAGTCAACAATAAGTTATGGTATACTTTAAGATAACTAAAAAGTGTGGAATTGGAATGTTCCTAACACCAAAAAAAATGATAAATGCTTGAGGGGATAGATACCACAATAGCTATGATTTTATTAATATATATTGTATGCCTGTATCAAAATATCACATGTACCCTATAAACATATACAACTATTATGTACCCATAATAATTAAAATTTTTCAAAAAGGAAAAAAGGGGAAAGAGGGGGAAAAAGAGAAATTAGGAAAGATATGCACAATGACAAAGAAAAAAGAAAGCCTTAAGGAAAAAGAGAAAGAGCTGAACAAGTCTCAGACAGGATGAAATATGGTAGTCTCTGTTTCTGAGAACACAGGTAAGTTAAAGACAACATAAATAAAATAAGTTTCTCACCTTCAATATACTGATTCAGGACTGCTCCTGAGTTTGACATTTGGTTGCATTTAAAGGAGAGAAAAGGCAAATGCTCCTATTACCTGCCCTGTCAAGCTCACAGAATTTCTGTGAAAATCACAGATGATAATAATGGAAATATTGCCTTTTATACTGCACAATGATATACATACATGCATTTCACTGTAAGTATAATTGTTATTATGATTTGAGGAGCCTAGCATACACTAATCAGGAGAGGGACATGTACAGAACAGACAGCAGGCACATGAAATTCTCCCCAGTGTGTGTTTTCCCTGTGTCTTACCACCCCAGGAGTAGCTTCTGCTACTGAGGGTCGCAGTAGACTTATTTCTAAAGGTTGTGGTTCTTCTACATGGTGGACTTATCCCACAGCTCTTTGCTAACACTTAAAATTCCAGAAACTGTTTCCAAATTTTCATCTCTCACTTCTTCAATCCTAAAAATGCAAAAATTCACAGACTTACTTTCATGCATTATAGTAGAATGGTTAATAACTTGGGTTTTGATGTCAGCCACAGCCTGACTTTGAATCCAGGCTCCATTAGACATTTGCTATGTGAACATAACAAAGTTATTAGACTTCTCTGAGCTTCAGTTTTCTCATTATTAAAATGGGTATACACAGTTAGATAGAAGGAATAAGTTCTAGAGTTCAATAGTACAGTAAAAAGTAATTAACAATAATTTATTATATATTTAAAAATAGCTACAAGAGAAAAATTATAATGTTCCCAACACAAAGAAAAGATAAATGTTTGAGGTGACAGATATTCCAATTACCCTGATTTGATCATTACACATTGTATACATGCATCAAAATATCACATGTAACCCAAAAATATGTTCAACTATGATATTTAATTTTAAAAATTAAAAAAAATCAAAAATAAATCAATAAAATGGGGATAATAATACCTCCCTTGCTTGTGTGTTACCTTGTGAGAAATAAATTATATTTGTAAAAATACCTAACCTAGTACCACAGAGTACAGCATGATAAATGGTATATATTATATATTGAGGGCTCTCTACATCAAAGTATAGTAGATTTTCAAGTATAGGAAATTATTCCTCAAATTCTGAATCTTCCATTATGATATGGTAAATAGACCTGACTTTAAGTAAATCTCTCATGTCTATACTTGCATTCAATCACTTAAGTATATTCCCCCCCTCCAACATTTTTCTCCTCAGTTGAGATACTAATCAAAGACTGCTTGTGTGATGCAGGAATAAGATTTTTACTCTGACTGGGCTATACTTCTTCCACAAAGGTAAACCCTACAATTCAAAGCCATAAATTTTAATTCTCCACATGAAAAGAAAAAATTATGTCTTTTCCAACTACTTCTGATAACATAAGATATTTCTCTTGTCATTAAGAATGAGAGATGGGAAAAAGGTAGAACAGTAAGGGTACTTGAAGGGATTTCTGAAGACCACACCCATCCAGGTATAAATTGGTGTTGACTAGCCAAGGCAAAGAAGCCAAACCTTTCAATACCTGTTACTCAGGAAAACAGACTTCTCCCAAACTGCCTTTTTTTGTGAGAAACATAAAATTCTTCAGTTTCAACTTCAAGTTAAATTTCACAGATGGAGAAAACAGGTAGTTATGCACATTAGAAAATCAAATGGCTACTCAAGACCCAATTCCTAGTCATAGTTATGTTCTGTTTTCAGTCTTACCTTCTCATTTATTCATTTGGTTAATTTAAAGTAGATTTGCTTACTGTGTCACCTATCAAGAAACACTAATGTTGTACAAAGCCAATCCTTATCCAACATGCATATAAATACACATCAGACATTGTGTGATGCATGTCATAGAAGTGGAACAAATCATCTTATGCATGAATTGAATAGAAAGAGATAGCCACAGTGATCAGAGAAGGCAGCATAGTTATGTGGCATTTGAGTACAGCTGTAAATGTTGATAAATATTAAAATACATAAATATAGGGTCTAAAGAATTCATTTCAAGCAGATTGTAAAATATGAAAAGCCAGTAAGTTTGGTGTATACTGAGTTAACGTTGAAGCATACAGATTATCTAGAGTGTGTAAATTGTTTTGGAGAAGAAAGGAAAATAAGATGAAAAAGTAGTCAAGATTCATTTTTGCCTATCATTGAGAATGTCTCAAAGATATATGGGAATTATTAAATAAATTTAGGGAGGCAATGAAAGTGTGGGTACAAAGAATTAATGATGAGGCCAGTAATTAGGGAAGATGCTCCATCTATAAGTGTGATGGGTTCAAATAGAAGAAAGGTAAAACACAGAGAAGGAGTCCACTTAAGAGAATGTTGAAATAGAGCAGATCTGGGGAGCTACACAGAAGAACTGGGCCTATATGGTTCTAATTGTATGACAGTAGACGTGGAATAGAAATAGTGATAAGTAAAAACCCAAAGTAATTGATGACTTACTATATCTGGAGTGAGCATGAAGGAAAGTGAACTCAAAGAAAATACCAAGATTTAAGCATGAATAGATAAGACAATGATGGATCCATTTTCAGAAATAAGAATGTTGCACATAGAGTATGTGAGAATACATAAAATAGATAATCACGTGTATTTTAAGCAAATAGAGTTTTAGACACTACTGCGATGTTCAGGTGGAAATCTGCAACATGATGTATGGAAAGAAGTACAGATTCAAGATATAATTGCATAGTAATTAACATAAAAGTAATAGATGAATGCATAAGAATGAATAAGGTTCTTGAAGGAAAGAGTATATAGGAAAAAAAAATTTTTAAAGCAAAGACACAACTATGGTAACTGTCCACACTGATAATGTAAAGTAGGCAACAAAGCTGACAAATTAGACAGACACAGAGGTAGGAGGACAACCATGGTGGACTTGAGAAGCTAAAAGAGAAGAGGCACCAAAGATGAAGGAGGAGAAAAGAAAACAAAGGGAGGAAGCAGAAAAATTTTATGACAGCAAAGAAAGCGGGATGATACAGTGAATAGAGGAGAAGTGTAAGAAAATTGACATAAAAATGTACATAAATTTTCTATATTGTAAATGGGCAGTTTTGACCTAGTACATTGTAGGCACACATTATAAATGTTAAATGAAAAAATAAATAAATAAATAAATGTTAAATGAGTTAATGAATGAATGATATAATTAATGTGATAGAGTTGTCAAAAATAAATTAATTAAAAGTCCCCATTACAGGTTAGGTGACAACATTTTTAGAGAACCTACATGCCACACTGTTGTGACATCAGCAATGCTGAACAGCTTGAAATCAATTAAAAAGAAGTCTTGGGAAGGGCAAAGGCAATATATGTAACCTAAACATTTGTACCCCTATAATATTTTTAAATAAAAATAAATGAAAAATAAAAGAAGGTCTAATCATGAGAATGGCAAGGGCTGAGAAGTAGAATGGTAGGAAAGGAGGAAGGTCACAAAGGAGTGAAAGGTTTCTAGGCATTGGACAGACCAACCGGGTGGCGGGGCTGACCATAGAGTACAGGCAACACAGGAAGGCAAATGAGACCCCCCAACCAAAAAAAAAGAGTGGGGGTAAATGGTTGGGAAAACTCGGAAAGGAGGATGAGCGGTTTTAAAATAAACTCTGATTCCTCCCTGACATTCTTATACAGCTTTGTTCTCATTCCTTAAGGGCTGATGTTCACTTTCCCCTGCCCAACCCTTCACCGCGGTACACAGCGTCTTCCCTTCACAGTGCCTGATTCCTGCTCCTTTCTGCTTCTCTAGTGCCAACAGCAAATTCCCACACAGAAGGCTGACATCACACCTACTTGAGGAAAACTTATTTTCCTCATTCCCAGACATAGACTTGGCTCACTGATTTACTCACTATATATGTTATTTCTGTCCCTCTCACCTACCTGTTTCACCAAGGGAACTAAAAAAAAAAAAAAAAAAAAAAAAAAAAAAAAAAAAAAAAAAAAAAAAAAAAAACAGCATCATTAGAGATTCAGATAGATACAGTTCTCACAAGATCAGCCAGATCCAATACAGGATCACTACAGACATGCACACATAGCTGTATAAAACAATAAGGGGCCTGCTAATTACAACCCCAGAGGGCAGTGACCAAAGTGATGCTACAGAAATCTGGGATTGCCAGACTGAGATCACATGGTCTGGGGAATTATTGCCTATGGTCGTTTGGTTTTCCCAGAGTAAACAAGCACAGAAACTGTTAATTAGGAGAAATAAAGGGTATTTAATTTTCTTATGACAAAAAGGCCTTCTGCCATTTTCTAGGGATACTTTAAATCTTTATTTTATGATGACCAATGGGTGAATTCCAGAGCAACATTAAACATTGTTCTTTTAAATTTTAATGATGTAATCATTTCTATGATGATTACCATAATTATATTCAACTTAACCAGAGAATAATATTTAAAGCTATGAAATTGACATAGGGAAATAAAAGCATATACGTTTCTATGAAAAAAGTAGAGAGAATATAAAGGCAAACAGGTTTAAAGTAACATCAAAAATAACACTCTATATACGTATTCTATTGAATCCTCACAACCACACTGTGAAACAGATGTTATTATTGTCACATAAAATCACAAATTATTTATCATCAAAAATTACACAGATATTAAAAGGTTAGGCCATACATGAATTTAGGACTCTTTCAAAAATTTCCTTTCTCCTACACCAAACTTCCTTAAATTATAGAAAAGTCATGATGTTACCCAACATATTCATGAAGCACATATGACCTTAAATACAAATTTCAGGCAAGTACAACAGCAAAAATAAAACTTTAGGTCAACCTCAATGATGTAAATAAATTCAGACTTCCAACCTAAGGTTCCCAACTTAAGATGCTTCTTTCTGTCTCTTCCTTAAAACCAGGAGAAACAAAAACGTGAGCTATAGCCTTACAAAGACTAGGAACTGTCTGCAATTGCAAGCCACGACACATGAAGAAAACCTTATGTACAACAAAAATTGAAATAGGACAAGCCTGAAAACCAAAATAAAGTGCATGTTTCTAAAGAGCTAGTCAGGAAGCTCAGCAGTCTCTAAAAAAGGTAGATACACTGAAGACAAAAAACAGCCATCTTTATTTGGAATAGAAACATTGGAACATATGAACCCTCACTCCACAGAGAGACAGGGGGAAAGGAGCTTAAAGAGAAACGTGCAGACTTATCACCTTTGAAATAATTAGGACATGTGTGTGTGTAATGGAAGAGAAATCAAGGCAAGAGGAGGGGGAAACAGCCATATAGACAGAAATCCCCATTCAATAATGAAAAAAACAGATAAATCACAAGGCACATGACAAAACTAACAAATATGTCTCCACTCTGAACCAGCAGTTAACCCTGTAGCCCAGGAGAACCATCCCAAGAGATAAGAGGTGTTTCAGAGACCACATTCCAACACTCAGCTGTCTTCTATCATATCTCACTGTCATCCCTAGCTCCTCTTCACAATATCCTTTCACAAATATCTGGAATACTCAAAGATTAATAATATTGTACAATATAACTATTATAATTTTATTATAAAAATAAAACAGGTGATGACCTATGTAAAAATACTGGAAGAAGAAAGAAAAGGGAAAATCACATAAGGTACAGAGCATACACATAGTAGAACATTATACCATGAAGAGGTGAAAATTATAAGCAAATTTTCTAAGTCTTTTTAAAATATGCCTTCTCTAAAATATATGTTCTCTGAAATGGCATTTGGAAGACATGAGTGAAAAGAAATAAATAATGGGAAATATAAGGTGATAAAAAATAATCTGGCAAAATTCAAGATGCATTAACTCAAGATAACCACGATAGAAATAAGATCAGTAAAACCAGGGGAAAAAATAGGGAGATGAGAGATTAATGCTACTAAAAACATGGTCATGAATATAAATGACAGACTCAAACATCCTGAGCAAAATGAAACAGAAAGAAAACCTAAGAGTTTAAGATATTAGAGAGAAAATATAGATTAAAATCAAATCCAACAAATGAAAAATTAGCGTTCCTTAAAAAAACACTCACAATATTTGGTTAAAAAATGTTCAAAGATAAGGCAAAAGAAAAATTTTCTGAAATGAATGAAGCATTGAACCTAACGATTAAAGGTCTTATCTTGATTTAGAGAAAAAAGTGTTATAGTATATAGCCACATCAAGGTAGACACATCTGAAGTTATCACACTTCACACACACAAAATAAACAACCCACCCCCCAAAAAAGGAAAACAGAGTTTCCATGACATTTTAATAAAGAAAATGATTAGAGAATAAACCACTAATCAAAAAGGAATGGAGATAACATTGTAGTCATCAGTATTATGAGGCCTAATAGCAAACATTGATGGGGCTCGTGGTTAAAGAACAGAAAACAAATGTTACAAACCATAGTAGTATCCACAGTGGTTGTACCATTTTGTGTTATCACCATTATTGTATGACAGTTTCAGATACTCCATAACGTCAAGAGAACTTGGAATTAGCAGTTTTTCTTATTCCTTATTTATTTGATTGATTAATAACTAACAATGTTGAGAATCTTTCTATGTGCTTATTTTCTATCCACATATTCTCTTTGGCAAAGTATCTGTTCAACTCTTTTGCAAATATTTAAGTTAGGTAATTTTTTTTCTTGTTATTAAGTGTTCTTTACACATTCAAAATACAAGTTGCTTCTCAGATATATGATGTGCACATATTTTTCTACCATTCTGTGGTCTGTTACTTCATTAACATAACAGAAATTTTTAATTTTGATGATGTCCAATTTATCAATTTGTGACAACACAAACTCAATGGAATTTTTAAAAAGCTGACTAAAGTATAAAGGGCTTGCAAGAAAAAATGAAAAGTTTAAAAGTCAGAGATAGATGTGGCATAGAGAACAATGATCAAAGGTATTTATACTATTAATAATATTTACACACTTTTTGACACTACATTGGATGCCAAAATATTTGGTTTGCAAAACTCTCACATGATCCTTTTGGATAAAAATTCTATTCATTACTAAATCAAGGCCAGAATGCAATGAGAATAAAGGTGATAAAATTGGGGGGATGAGTAAAGCCTTGTGCAGCACAATTTGAACCATCATCTATAGAGATTTAATAATCAATGAGGCATTCAATAAATAGAGTTGGAACACCGGCAAGTCATTTGGAAAAAAAAAAAGTAATACTGTATAACTCAAAGTAAATTCCAGATTAATTAAAGGTTTAATTATAAAACCTAAAACTAAAAGGAAAGAAAATTATGATTATGTAATATTGGAGTATTGTTTTTCTTTTTATCCCAATTGGGATTAGAAAAACTGTACCAAGTGATGAAACCCAAAAGCTATAAAAAAATTATAAATTATACTACATAATTTCATATGGAAAAAAGGCTACCAATTAAAAAATAAATAAAAACTGGGGAGAAAATATTTTTAATTTGTAAGTTAAAGGTCAATATTTTTATTATACAACATAAAATCTAAACGACTTCATTAAAATATGGCAAAGAAAATGAACAGGCAGCTCACTGAAAAGTAAATACTGAAAGGGGAAAAAAAATGGCAGACCAGAAGCAACCTGCCAGCTCGCTGCTCCCAAGGAAAGAAGTGAAAGATACAGACAGCTGCCTACATAAGGATCGCTCTTCTCTGAAGCAGCATTGTGAAATCACAGAGAAACAACAGACACTCAGAGTGGGGGAAAAAAAATGTGACAGGGTGAAAATGTGACGGGGTGATATATATAAGAAGATCAGAGGAGGCCCGGGGAACAATAGGAGGATAGAGCACCGAGGCTCCGTGCTCGCTGGCTAGCACAGTGCAAACGGAACTCCAAGAGGGCTCTTACCACCTCCACAGACCTCTGCTTGGTTGGACTGGGGACCTGCCTGGAGTCTGTGCAGAGCCGTTGCACAAACAACAGGCACAGTGGGGATCAGGCAGCAGTTCAAGACATCCTGAGCTCTCGGGTGCACTGTGCCTGATCTGCACAGGGCTGGGGAGGGTGTGCACTGACTTGTGGCTTCCCTGAGCCATACCCGGTGACTTGAAACCAAGCACTTCTCCCCTGGAGCACAAGGGTATCTGAGCACGGGAGTTGACCAGGGCGCAGCAGGGTCTGACCCCTGAGAGGCGTTGGACAACTGCTTCCCCAGGCCCTGGGTGGAGAGTGGAGAACTCCACAGTCCCCGGGCGGCCAGAATTGACACCTGCCCACCGGACTTGGCATCTGTAGGGCCCCTGAGCCTGTGGAACAACCTGCCACTTGCTCGCCCAATTCTGCCCTCAAGGCCCCAACTTCCTCCTGGCTGCTCAGTCCTGATCCCACCCACCAAGTTGGATCAGACCTGCCATGGATTGCGATCCGCTCGCCCTGCTTCTGGCTCCTCCTGGGCCCTGATCAGAAGCTCTGCTTCTGGCTCCTCCCCAGTCCCAGCTCTGAGGCGCTCATGTTGGAGCCCAAGACTTCACCTCTGGTGGAAGCCCAAGAACACCGACCAGGCCCCAAACACCATTCCCAAGTCTCCAGCACGGCACCTGGACCCCAGGACCCCAAGACCACACTCCAGAGCCTCCCCCACCTTTGCAGGGCTGGAAGAACTGCTCCAAAGTCCAACGCCCTGCCAGGGACCCCCAGCCTCAAGCCTCCAGTACACTGCAACCCGGCTTGAGCAAAGGCACACAGCCTGAGAAACCAACCGCATCTAGCTGCTGCTGTTACCTCTGTGGGGAAACCCTGGGTAGAGCAATCCCCACAACACCAGCCTCAGTGAAGAGTGTCTCACCCGGCTCCCAACTCAAACATCCTACCAACACTCAACCCAAACAGCATTCACCACAGGCTTGCGCAGAGGCAATCTCAGGTGAACAGAACAAATCAGAACAGCTGCATTACAGGCTTCTAGTACACACACCCCTCCCTCTGCCAAGTCAACATTCCGGAGTAGGAGGGCAAAAAAGAGCGCCATCTAGTGACCTCACCTTACTCTAACTAAGCAAGAGAGTTTCCAGCAAGGAACAGGAGCCCTGCAAACCTATATAAGCCCTGAGTTGAGAAAAGAGGTCTCAGATGAAAAGAAACCAGCGAAAGAACCCTGGCAACATGAAAAATCAAAACAGATAAATACCCCAAGGGATCACAATGGAACTATAGCAGTGAACTCCAAGTACAAGAAATTGTCAAAGTGACTGAAATAGAATTCAGAATATGGATGGCAAATAAGATGAATGGAATTGAAGATAAAGTTGAAACCCAACAAAAAGAAACCCCCCAAAAATTTCAGAAAATTAATGAAAAAGTCACTAAAGAACTAGACAAAATTAGGAAAGATATAATAGAACTTAAAGAAATGAAAGCATCATTCAGGGATTTCTAAAATGCAGCAGAAATTTTCAGCAACAGATTAAAGCAAGGAGAAGAAAGAATCTTAGAGCTTGAAGACAAGGCTCACAAGCTAACCCAATCATTTAAACAGGCAGAGAAGAGAACAACAAAAGCAGAGCAATCACTTAGAGAGATATGGGCCTATGTGAAGTGAACAAACATACAAATTATAGGTATCCCTGAGGGAGAAGAAGAAAGTGCTAAAAACCTAGTAGATCTATTTTAGGGAATTATTGAGGAAAACTTCCCTAGTACCACTAGATATTCAGACATCCAGATACAAGATGGTCATCAAACTCTGGGAAGATTCACAGCAAATAGGACTTCTCTAACACACATAGTCATCAACCTGGCCAAAGGAAAAAATGAAAGAGAAAATTCTGCAAGCAGTTAGATGTAAGCAACAACTGACCTACAAGGGAAAACCCATCAGGATAACAGCAGACATCTCAGTGAAAACCTTACAAGCCAGAAGGGAGTGGGCCCCCATCTTCAATCTTCTTAAACAGAACAATTGCCAGCCTAGAATTTTGTATCCTGCAAAACTAAACTTCTCCTGTCTACATTTTGCCTGCCCCAGACAGGACTCTAATCTCATTGTGGGTCAAAAGACCCTCATTCCAGAGAGGGCCTTGACCTATACCCTGGAGGTCCTGGAGGAAGGAATGCTTTACAGAGAGGCCAGGAAGAATCTGAACAGACAGGCCTTCCCGGGTTTAGAACTAAGCCTCCATAAAAACCCAAGAGGACAGGGTTCAGAGAGCTTCCAGATAGCTGAACAAGGGGAGGTTCCTAGAGGGTGGCATGCCCTGGAAGGGTATGAAGGTTCCGTGCCCCTCACCTTGCCCCACACATCTCTTCAATTGTATCTTTTATAATATCCTTTATAATAAACCAATATGTGTGTTTCCTTGAATCCTGTGAAATGCTTTAGCAAATTAATTGGACCCATAAAAAGGTTATGAGAAACCCAACTTCTTAATTGGTCAGAAGTTCCGTAGGTCCACACTTGTGAGTGGTGGTGGGGGGAGGGCAGTCTTGGGAACTGAGCCCTCTCCCTGTGGCATCTGACGCTATCTTCAGGTAGATAGAGTGAGAACTGAATTGGAGGACTCCCAGCTGGTTTCCACTGCTTGCTGTACAGGAAAATAAACCCCTGCATTTGGTCACAGAATAATTCTTTGGTTGAGGATTGTTGTGCTGCAAGAGCAGAGGAAAAATACAGTTTGAGAGTTTTCTCCAAATAGCCAGGGTTTAAACCCAAATCTACCATTTACTAACATTAGGCAAGTTATTTGACTTCTCTGTGCCTCCATAAACCAATCTGTACAATGAGGGTGATAAAACTATCCGTCTCAAGGACCACTGTAAGTACAAATGAATTAATACTAAGAACAGTGCCTTACATACAGTATGTACTCTGTAAATACTTCTCTTTTTTTTTTTTATCAATGACATGAAGAAGGAAGTAGTAAACTACAAAATCTTTAGTTCTGCAGGTGACACGAAGCAATGAAAATACACACCAGAATATAATGAAAAGATAAAATCATGGAGTTACATTATAAGATATCTTTGTGGGTGTATAAGACAGAGTATAAAGTAGAAGGTAAATTTAATGTGCAATAGATAAATTAGAAGATAAAACAACCTTTATTTTTAAGTTGATTGACTCCAAATGAATGGTTACAGCTAATTTTAAATTGAAAAAGCCTTTTCAAATACCATCTTACTTAAGTGTCATCATAAACCTATGAGTTCTATTGCCACCTTTGAAGAAACTGAATTTCAGAGAAGTTAAGTGACTTGGTAAGATAACACAGTGAGTTAATGCTAATGGGACCAGAATCTCTGTACTTTAACGGAAAATTTTGTGCTATACTATACTGCCTTTCATTTTAGACTCTTGTTATTACACCAAGAATGTGATATTTGGGGAAATAGACAAACCTATATGTTGGGCACAATCTACTTCAGGAATTGGCAAACTATAGACATTGGGTCAAATATGGCCTGCCTCCTGTTTCTGTAAATAAAGTTTTATTGAAACTCAGCCATGCCTATTCATTTATGTGTTGTCTGTGGCTATTTCCACATTACAACATTAGAATTGAGTGTTTGCAATGGAGGCCATGTAGCCCACAAAACCATGGCTATTTACAAACCAGCCCTTTACAGAAAAAGTTCGCCAACACCTGATCTGCTTGACCTAAAATAAGTAGAAAACACTCTCCGACATATGGAACAAAGCATGATGTGTGGATTAGAAGTATAAGTGACCACAAATCCTAAAGATGACTGCTGCATTTTACTCATAACCAAAAGGCCAAGATAATAATGCAGAACAAATAAACAGGGAAGTATGGGATGCAAACAGTTAGTAAAGCATGATGTTAACAAGTACATCAGTTACAGGTCAGGACAGCTTGAAAACTGCAGTATAGTTACCTTGAGAAACAAACTTATTTACAACATTATTTAATATACGTGAATATTAGTAGCATGGTTATTTGGGAACTAAAAAGTAAGAGTTAATATAATCTTTGGTATAAAAAAATTCTTCTTTCTCTTCAAGGAAGAATGTCACACAGTCTTCAGTGGGAACAAAATAGACCCACTATATGGCAATGAAGTTCTGTGAACAAAGTGATACATAGCAGAAAGTCCCTTCTTTATGAGGGACTTAGCCAAGTATGGACTTCCAATAGTCACTTGGAAATTTTGTGTTTCAGTAAAGCCATTTAAGTGGTTTCTCTAAAACCCATCAGCTGACTGAGCACTTTCCTAATTGCTATCTTCATCTCTCTGTTCCTGAATGTGTAGATGACTGGATTTAGAAAAGGAGTCAAAACTGCATCAAATATGGCTAGAAATTTATCCAGAGGTGTTGAAGGAGAGGGCCACATATAGAAAAAAATCAGTGGACCAAAAAATAAAACCACGACAGTAATATGAGCTGACAGAGTGGAAAGAGCTTTTGATGAACCCTCTGAGGAGTGTTTCTGAAGCGTAGCCAGGATGAAGATGTAAGAGAGGATGAGCAAGAAGAAAGCACCTAAGGAAATGAACCCACTATTAGCAGTTACCATGAACTCCAGTTTATAGGTATCTGTGCAAGCAAGTTTGATGAGCCGAGGTATGTCACAATAAAAGCTGTCCAATACATTAGGGCCACAGAAAGGCAAGTTTACAACAAAAGCCAACTGAATGAATGAGTGAATGAGACCAATGGCCCAGGCAACCACTAAAATCAGAATGCACATTCGTGAGTTCATGATGGTCAGGTAGTGGAGAGGCTTACATATGGCCACATATCTGTCAAGGGCCATGGCTATAAGCAGCACTATCTCTGTGCCCCCAACAGCATGGCTAAAGAAGATCTGAGCTAGACAGCCAGCAAAAGAGATGACTTTCTGCTTCCTGAAAAGATCAGAAATCATCTTGGGTGCCGCAATGGAGCAAAATATCAGATCGATGACAGAGAGGTTGGCCAGCAGAAAATACATGGGGGAATGCAAGTAAGGGTCAGAGGTTACAGTGACCACTATGAGGAGGTTCCCCATCATACTGGACACATAGAAAAGACAAGAAAAGAGAAAAATGAAAATCTGGATCTCCCAGGAATTTGAAAGTCCCAGGAACACAAATTCAGACACCACAGAGTGGTTGGCTTTATTTATTGGCTCATTTGGGAGGTTCACTTCCATGTTACCTAAAGAGGAAAAAATGAGAAAATTCAAATTAATTGCAATCATAGTATATTAATAGTATCTATTTAAAGGTATATAAAGTATAGAAGTCAAATATTACTTAAGCATTCAATAACATTTTTTTGGACATTAATGCCGTTGTTACATGTGACAGTAAGTGAATTGCCACTTAGGCTTGCTAACTTGAGGGACAGTGAATGATCTAGTGGACTGGTACCCATGTTGCACCTGATGAAACCAAAATGAAAGGACATTTGATGTTAAATTTCTGTATCAATGTTAACCATCAATGTTAGCCATCCTCTTTCTAGAGAACTAAAAACCCATAACATATACTAGCTAGATAAAGAAATGACAGAAATTTGTAAGAACCTGTGGCTCAAATTTTGATATTGTTCAAGTATAATGAGCTTGATGAGATACAAGCAATAGAAGAATTGGACGAGGAAACAGGAGAAAAGGGAAATGGGCCAGATGACCTAAAAAAAAAAAAAAAAGGTGAGGGCAGGGGGAGAAGCAAAGCAAAGAACTGAAAAGTGTATGACTTGCACCTTCAGAGTCTCAGAGACAAGAGTTGCTCCTGGTTGAATACACAAAGCCAGAGGAAGGCATTCTATTGTCCTTGAAGGTTGTTCAGTGATCTCTGAGCCATTTTTTGCTCTGGATAAACTGAGCTTGTTTTAAAAGGATGCCTTCAATCTTTTGCTCTCCAAGGCTTTCCTCCACCATGCTTTCTTTTGCTTTTCTTAATTAAAGGACATTAAAGTTACAAACTATGACTCTTTTGACATTTGCTCTCTACACAACATAATTTCTTTTGTAGATTCACATGGATTTGGTCAGTCTCCCAGAAGAGATTCTTACACATTTTAAAGTTTAAGTTGAAGAAAACAGAGAAAAAGAGTGTCCTACTAATAAAGCCATAGAAATAAAATAGAATTTTCGATCCATCGCATCAGTAGCATATCTAAATTAGCTAAGACATGATACTTGAAGATTCACTATTTCTCTTTTTTCACCATTCTTATGCTTTATCATTCTGACAATCCAAAACTTCTTCCCTGTTCCCAAATGAGCTTTCTGATTCTTTGTTTTAAGCCTACAACCACTTGTCTGTTTCTCTATAAAAGTAAATATATAAGTGTTATTAGGAACCCTCCCATATAAATCCTTACTGTACTTGAATTAAATGATCAAACTAAGTTACCCATTCCTTTCACCTTACCTCTAAGGTCAATTTTCATGCCTCTGGATTCCTAAATTTGTTATTTCTCTGAAACTTATCTACTTATATTTTACACTGTAGTGGCCAAAATCAGAGAGGAAAAAAACACAGGTAAATGCCCAATAAATATACTATCATAGCAGAAAAATTAATTCCCCCATCAATACCATTCTAGCAGTTTTTCTCATCCCAGCGGAAAATGATGATAGGTCTGTAATCAGGCATGCAGGTGAGGGTAGGTGGGCTCTTAGACAGTTTACCAGTCAATCCTTCTCCAAATTCTGTGTATATAATTTGGTTTTGGTCCCAAGAAAGGCCATAACACACTAGTCTCTATTGGACTTCTTCCTGTTTTAACTTTTCTGCAAAGACAGAAATAAAACAGAGCAAGTGGTATTGACTTTTATTAATTTCCCTTCACTCTTATCAAACAGGCTAATGAGGTAAAAAATAAATAAATCCTTTTCTGTGTCATCATTTGAACCCCCAAATCCCTTGCCTATGCTGAAAACACTGTATTGTGCTGATCTTAACTCTCCTTCATAGTTTTAGTTTCACCCTGGAAACCCATGATACATTTCCATGACCATGTAAAAGTCAAAGTCAGTTATTTGCTTCCTCCACAATCTATAGCCCTTTATGTACCACCTAATGTGAACTCTTCCTTCTTCCCTACATTATAACCTACCCGACCACAACCAAAAACTTATCTAATACCTATAAATGTAAATTCTGTCACTATACCTATTTTCTGAAACTGAATTTAATAGATCAAGTCAATTTTTTTCCTGCTGTTATCTTGACTTTATATTTTTCACCTACCTCTTCCCAGACCACAACATCATCAGGTAATTGGAGTATCTTGGTAACTGAGCTTCTGTTTGTGCCACTGCTATTAAATAAAAAGCTGAAAAAAAAATTTTTTTAAAAAGGTAGTTAATTAACAGCACTGAAGAGTAATGACCAGGTACTGCTGCAGATACTGGGATTTGCCAACTCTGCTCATGTGATCAGGGAAATTGTCCTCAGAACCTGATTGGCTTGGTAAGAACAACCAAAAGAATAAATCTTTTAACAAGTCACTGGAGAGGAAACAAAAATGAAATTAGATGTTTTAAGAGCATCACCTTTAGCAATTTTATCTGCCAATTCTGACTCCGTCATTGGTGGTTCAAAATAAAGCAGAATGCCTGGGGAGTGTGAACACACTTAATCAAAATCATGTGGATTTCACTACAAATTTCAATCAGGTTAAGCACACACAATGCAGAATAGCCAGTAGAAATTACTTGAATCTCTTTCACATTGACAGACACCTGCACTCGAATGTTTATAGCGGCACAGTTCACAATTGCAAAGTTGTG